>PVJO010022326.1:0-28290 GCA_004026905.1 Hystrix cristata | reverse complement strand
TATTCTCCAGGATCATGTCGATTTGAAAGGTATGTTAGGTGTTATGTATGGTCCAAATAAGTCTCAAGTCCATTCATATTCAAAATATGAAGACTGTCTGACACAGTTCTCAAACCACCATTTTGGATATTCAATTTATGTGTGTGTATGTGTGTGCATGCGTGCATCTCAACTCCAACATACATGCACATATAATGTAGGAGAAGATAAGGAATTAGATCATATATGTATATTTTATATGCACACCTATTATATTATCAAAAGAGGTATGTGTACATGTGCGTCTGTATTTGTGCCTATGTGTATCTACCAGAGAGCTAGAGACAAAAAGAGAGAAAAATATTTTTTTCCTTTTTCTACTTATAATGGCCATATAAACATACATGCATATAAGCCCATATGCATGTATAATGTAAATACCTGAGAGAAAGAGAGGAGAAGACAGAGAAAGACTTTATGTTCTTTTCCCTACCAGTTATCTTGCTCACCTGCACTGTTTTATCACTTGTATTTTCCATTGTTGTGACAAAATACATAACTCCCTTGACCTAAAGAAGGAGACCTTTACTTGTCTCATAGTTTTGGAGATTTAAGGCCATGGTTAGCTGGCTCAAAGACAGAAACCTGGTAGTAGGGGCTGGCAGAGGAAAGCCGCACACTTCATGACCACTGGACTCAGGGACAGGAAGAAAGAGCCAAATCAAAGAAGCCCCTCCAAAGGCAAAATCCCAGGGGCACTGAATATGTGAGAATTTGGGGCAACATTTTAAATCTAAACCAAAACAGTTGTTAATATGAAATAATAATGGTGGTTGTGATTTTTTGTGTAGATGCTAACTTCCTTTTCAATGGTCTACCTAAATAATAACCTTCAGGTACTAGCTAATTAAATATAATATTATGGTCATATGATCTTTAAGTAGTGCTGCCTTGAAATATCTGAAGTGATTTCATAATAGTTTCTGTGAGATATGGTGGGTGCACGTTATTACTTTCTTTTCAATCTCAAGTATGTAAGGAACATAAAGTTTGCTGATTTTCTCAGGATAAATGAAAATAACTAACAGAACTAGAACATGACACTACACATTCTTTATTTTTTTTTTATTTCTATGCTTCTTTCAGAGTACAGTGAAGGAAAAGAATGGGTTATGGTTCAAATCAATTTGTTTTTCTATGTCTGAACTCATGATGAAAAAGAAAAAAAGAAATGGGAAGACAAGGTGCAAGGAAAATTCTATCCATTATATGCTTTCTGAATGTTTTCTTGCACATAGCTTAAGCTTTTTGAGAAGCTTTCTCTTGGACTACATGATTATATTTAAATTGGAAAATCTTTTTTTCTGCACGTACATTCTGTTTTACAAATAAATTATACAATTTTCAAGGACAAAGTAACTGGTTTGTTTATATCACTCTCCAGCATTGCCCACAATGAATTCACAAATGCTGTTATTTCCATGTAGGTTAATTGTCCATATAAAATGTAAGATTATTTAGGAACAATTTCCCTGTCTTCCTGTCCTTGTGTATATGTTTATGTTCAAATAGGAAACATTTATACTAGGTGAATGAAAGAATTTTCATTTTTTATTAAATATACAAAATCACACTTTAATGTTTGTACAAAAATTAGCAAATACAGTTTCTTAAACATTACAGTTATTAAATCCTTGTATCATAATTATCTCAATAAAATTAAATGCTTGTTCAGGTATTTAAAACTTTTGTTTTTATAAAATAATAATAAAATAAATATTGCACATTTACTAATATAGAATTTTCTGGAACTAAAAAGCAATGCTCTGTAATGTTTTGCTTTTTATTTAAAGTTTTCTTTGTTCTCAGAGAATGTATAGATTAGATATAAATGTACCCTTCTCTGCTTATTTATTGAGGAAAATCAGTGAGTTGTGTGAAATTTCACTAAAGAGTGTGGAAAAACAACGCCCATTTCATGATGTACAGTTTGCTTCAGTTAACACAACACGTAGAATGTGATATGTAACAGATGGTGGTAAAAAAGCAAAGTAGTGTTTCCCTTTTCATGTTTTTATATTTAGGTGCCTATTTATCGGGGCACAAAACAGCTAATCAGCTATTTTTTTTAAAAAAAATAAGTGCAGTTTTAATATAAAATTTCTAAAGAAAGGATTACTATTTTACATATTATAGTAATTTTCCAACAAAACCAAAGAAATAAAACTTTTTTTAACTCAGAGAAACTATTGGGCAGAACAATGAAAGAAACAGCAAACGCATTCTTGATTGAAAACAACATTTATTCAGTCTTTCCACGAACAGTTGGTACATGGGAAATTAATTGACCTAACTTCACTTTTAATGGTGAATAATGACACAGCAAATTAATTCTGTGTATCTCTGTATTGTGAGGTGTGTGTGTGTGTGTGTGTGTGTGTGTGTGTGTGTGTGTAAAGCAGACTTCTTGACCCTGAGATGAATGAATTCAAATCAAATAGTCATCTAGTTTTTCATCTTGTAATCAAAACTGAAACAATTTTGTACAGATTTTTCTTTCTTATTTTTTTTTTTTTTTAGTGGTACATGTTGTTACATTTCTTGTATGGAGCTGGTACAGGTACAAAACATGTCTTAATCGCCATTTTCATCCCCTTTGCCTCCCGTCCCTCCCTCCTTCCTTCCTCTCCTGTCTTTCCTGCTAATTGAAAAGATTTATTGCCTTATTTCCTATTATCTCTTTTTTATTTTGCTTTTTAGTTATAATTTGGACTTCTCATATAAGAGAAATCGCAGAATATTTAAGCTTGTGTGTCTGATTCACGTCACTTAATATTATGATCTCAAGGTGCATCATTTCTGACAAATATGTCACGTTTTTCTTTATGGCAGAGAAGTACTTCACTGTGTACAAATACCACATTTTCTTTATTCATTCATCTATTGATGGACATACAGGTTTTTTCCAAGATTTAACTATTGTGAATTGTGCTGCTATAAATACAGGTATGCATGTATCACTGTAGTATGATGTCTTTAACTCTTTGGAGAAGATTCTTAGAAGAATAATAGCTTGTTAAGTGGAATATATTTAGAGTTTTAAGGAACCTCCTTAGTAATTGTACTAGTTTACAATCCCACTAGTTATATAGAAGTGTTACTTTCCTTCCCTGCAGCCTCACCAGTGTTTGTTATTAATTGATTTCTTGAGAATGGTCATTCTTTCTAGGGTAATATGGAATCGCAGTGTTGTTTTAATTTGCACTTCTCCAGGCGTCAGTAATTTTGAGCATTTTGTTATATATTTATTGGCTATTTGTACTTTTTGAATTGTCTATTCATTTGACCATTTTTAGTTGGGTCTTTTGTTTTGGAAGGGAATCTAAATTTTGGATTCTTTGTATATTCTAGATAATAGTTCTCTGTCTGAGAAATACATGGCAAAATTTTTTCCTATTCTATAGATTTTCTTTTCACTCTCATGATTCTTTGTTTGGCTATGCAGAAGCTTTTTAATTTGATATGATCCCATTTGTTGAAACTCAGTACTATTTCCTGTGTAACCAGGGTTCTGTATGCTTTTTCTTATATCATTCTCATAACAATATTGCATCTTATAAAATTAGCTTAGGAAATTCAGTTCAAAAAACAAGTTTACAGAGCAGGTATATATGGCGGGCCTAGGATTATACTTATTTTTAAACTTCCAAAGTCATGCTATGAAATCAAAACACAGAAGGGAAAAGTTTAGACAGAATCAAGTATTCATGTATAAACAGAGATAATTTTTGTTGCTGTTTGTTTTTTTCAATTTAGATTCTTTAAATTGTTTTAGTACTTTTTTGCTATATATGAAGTTTATGTTTGTTCATATGGACTGTGTATTATACAGCTTGTGTATTATACAGCTTGTTTCTTATTTTAATCCCTTTCTCTTTCCCACCTACTTCCATGATAACAATAAGGGTTCAAACTGTAGAGTCTTCTTATATTTTCTTACATGAAACATCTCAAAATAAACACTTTTCTGAATGCCCCACCAAATTTTAATTCTAGTGTATTTGAGATCCCCGTGTTGTGGATTCTATATGATATCAGACGGAAATATAAGTGTCAACAATACATTCATTTTGCCTTGTTTAGAGGAGACCAGCCACGCTCCATGCATGCCTTGTTGTTTAGAAAAATCTGAGATCTTGTTGAAAAAAAAAGAATAGTTCAATACAATGTAGTGACAACTCATGGATCTTCTCAGGCAGAGCAGCGTACTGTGTATCTCTTTTCAAATGGTACTAAATGTTTAACTCTAAAGATTGTCCTAGGTTATATGGAACTTTGACCTTGAGTATGAAAGACTAGAGTACAATGATCATGTGCTATTCATCATTTTATTTTCGATACCTACAGCAGTTCTGGACAACAAGTATCTGCCTGGTGGTTGATAAGTTGAAATGCTCCTTGCTCCTTTATATGTATATTTATTTTGCATAATAATGAAAATGTTAGTCTACTGAGAGTGCTACAGCTTTGTGTATATATATATGGGGCTCTTAAGAAACAATAAATATTTTTAGGACAACTTACCTAAGAATGGAAGCAATTGGTCTTTTCAAATACTTTTGGATGATCAAAATATGGATGGAATTTAGATCAAATTAGATGAAACAGTTTCCATACCCATGAATAACATACAATGTATAGATGCTGATTAGGAAGAAAAATATGAGATCCTCAGTATCGATATAACCTGGAGATGTAATTAATAGTTCAAATTACAAAATGTCCCTGTAGTCTCTAAATATCTATAAATTTTGATATATGTATGTGACTTTCATGTAGAGATTTTTCTAAGCCAAAAAAGTAAATATATTTTCCTCCATTCCTGTTTATTAATACATCCCTACAAATAAATACACAAATGCACATATGCACAACTCTTATTATTACTGCCACTAAACACAGTTTATATTGGAATATTTGGTGATTTTAAACTATTTTATGAGACTCCAACATTGCTGGAGTTGCATTAAGACAGCATTGCCATATGATTAAGTTTACAAAATCCATTATAAAGTGTCAATTTTGAACAGAAAATTTCTGACATGTATAACTTTTAAAAATTCATAGTTCAACTTCTTTAAAGAAAAAAAATCAGAAAAGACTAGGACAATCTTAAAAAAAAAAACTGGGCATAGAGAGGGGCAAAATAATTAAGGCCTTATTGTGGGGGATGGGGATTTAGCACACGTCATAGCAAGTGTGAGGCCCCAAGTTCGATCCCGAGCAGCCCCCCAATGAATCAAGGCCTTGATAAATAATCTAATACCATATACACAAATATATTATTACACTTTCTCTTGGTTGAGTCACAATATCTGATGCCCCAAATTTAGTGGAGAAAACGCTTAACATCTGATTTCAGGGATTAGGCACGTAATCCTCAAACATCAGCTCAGGAAAATCATGGCAGAAGAGTGCGGCGGAGCAAAGAGGTTTAGCTTCATGGTGGCTAGTAGCACATGAGGTGCACCTCCAGCCAGTCAGGAACAAGGGACCGCATAGAGCATCAAAGTAATGCCTCTGTGACAAACCTCGAAGTGTGCTCCACCATTCAGCTGAGTGGGCCCCAGCCAGTCAAGTTGATACATTCAATTTATCCATCACTACAGGAAAAGATTCTTTTTTTAATTATTTTTTATTTTTGGTGCTGGGGATCAAACTCAGGAGCTTGTGTTTGGGAGGCAAGCGCTCTAACCACTGAGCTAAATTCCTAGCCCAGAAAAAGATTCTTGTATAAAACTTGGCTAATTATTTTGGAGATTAAATTATATTAATAAAAATATTAAAATGTAAATTAGTACGTGATGAAGCACCAGTGATTTTTATGGCACTGGTTTGTATCATCCTACTGGACACATTATAGTAGATGCCATCTTAGTATAACATTCTCTGCAATCAATAGACTAAAGTTGAAAAAATGCAGTCTCCTCTGAATAGAAACATATATCATAAACAAGAGCTAAGAATAGTAATAACAAAAAGAATAAAAATAGGGAAAAGGGATTTAGCAGTGGAGGGAGGGAGATGGGTGGGAAGAGGAAGGGGACTAAAAATATAAATAAATAAACAGGCTACACATTACGTGCATGTACCCACTCCCCAAGATGAATGTAAATATCGTGTACTGCAAATGTGTCCTATAAAAGGAACCATGCAATATTTAAAAAAAAAAAAAAAAAGGAAGGTACAGTTTGGTTCCAAACAGATTTGTGCTCAAGTCTTATTGCTAGTGATCCTTAGCTTGTACCTTGGACAGAGTCATACTGAATTCCTCCATTTATATAAAGCATATTAGAGTCAATCTCTTAAGGTTATGAGGGGGATTAACTGAAATGAGAATTATACAAGATGTTTCCACAATACATGGAGCATATTAAATGTTTACTAAATATTAGCTATTTTTAGGGAATTAGTATAATCAATATCATAGGAAACACTTTAAACAACAATCAATCCTAAATAACTACATTTTGTAGTTGAGAATCCCAAGAGATATGCAGTTATTAGGAATACATATTGTAAAACAGAAGAAATTCTATGTGAAAATTGGAAACTGGTGTAGAAAGGTCCCACTAACACTGACCTTAGTGAGAAAAAACAATCAGCACAACCAGTGATCCGTAAAGCTTGCTGCAAGGTAGCCAAGGGGAGATCTTTGAAAAGAGAAAATCCCAACTAGGTAAGGAGCACAGAGTTACAAAAGCAATCGAGAGAGAGCCATTTAGAGGAGTTTTGAATTGGTTTTTGTTTTTACTTTCAAAGACATCTTGATTAAATTTTTCAAAATATATTTTGCAATTATTCTTTTAAACTCTATAAAGGAAAGAAAACAAACAAAACTCAGATAGGAATTCTACCTTTGAGATATCATCAAATACTGTATGCTATAACAATCTATTGTTTTATATTAACAAATATCATGTCAATGACTATATACAGAGCAATATACAATCTAGTGTGTAAATTACATAGTCAGAGCTCCATATTGATTCTGCAGTGAGGATTAGCTTTAGGTTGTGCATTTATTCATTGTATTAAAATCTATTTTTTTTTTAGTGAGTTAAACTGCTTAACAAATTGTCTTGGTTACTTTCTTGTTGCTAAGACAAAATATCTGACACCTACTAGTTAAAGGAGGAAAGGTTTATTTTGACTCACAGCGTGTACATAGAGTTTTCAGTCTATAGTTGGCTGGCTCCAACATAGAGCAGTATTGCAGAAGGGCACGGCAGAGAAGAAACAATTCATGGCGTAGAAGGCTAGCCATCCCTCTTTCCCTCTTTATTTCATCTGGGTTGCAAGTTTACTTTTTGGTGCCATCTTCACCTAGGATAGGATTTACCTCTTCAGTAAATCCATCACCCCTACCTAGTACTATGATAGACCAATCAGAGGACTAATCCAGTATCACACACCCATGATCCAGTCACTCCTCAAAGCCCCACCTATGAGCACATGAGGCTTTTGGAAGGTATTTAGCTATAAACCATGACATTCTGCCCCTGGGCCCCCAAAAGCCCACGTGCATTCCTCTATAAAAATTGAATATAGTGCATGTCTAAGAGATGCCAAAACCCTAACATTTTCAGAGTTGCTGAAAAGTCCAAGTCCAAATCCTCCTCTGAGATTAAAGGCAAATTCTTAACTGTGAGCCTCTGTACAAATGAAACCAAAGTTATAAACATTTCCAGCATACAAAGGCACAAGATAAATATTCCCATTCCAAAATGTACAATTAGGGAGATAGAAAGGAATACGATTAAAGTAAGACCCTACTTCCAACAGGCCAAATATTAAATCCTGTGGTTCCATGGCTAGCACCCGGTGGTCTGCGGCAACACACAAACCCCAATGGGCTTGGGTGGCCCCACTGCTACAGCACTGTTGATGGTGTTAGCTCTCACGGCCTCACTCTCAGGCCTGCTCTGTTCCCTCCTTGCAGTTTTCCTCATGCAATCCACGTTCCTGGCTTCTCTCGGCTTCTGGGGTCTCCAGGGCACCTTCAGCTTCACACTCAGAGCTCCACACACTGCCCTCTCAGGGGCACACTGCCTGGCCTCCCAGACCTTCTTCTGAAATCTTGGTGGAAGCCTTCCTGACTCCAGAAGTCTTGTGTTCTACATTTGCCTAAAACCAGAAGCACATTGGTGATGCAAGGATCTACCACTAGACAGAGCAGTAGCCAGGCTTCCTTCTCTCTGGACTGTGGGGGTTGAACACCCGGACTGATGAGCACTCTGCACCCAACCCTAAAGAAAAAAATTCCCTAGCCACTGCTATTCTGGAAAATGGCACCATGGGCTCTTTCCTCAAAGCAAAGTCTTTTACCTTTGCAATTTTGAGGCTGCAAAGGGTGGAATTCTGCTCCTTCTTATATGAAGCCCCCAGGCCATCTTTTCTATTGTTCTATTCCAAAGTAATTATGTTTTAATGTTAATCTTTACAGCAACCAAGTTTTCCTCTGCCCTGTCTTTACAGGCCACAACTCTATTGGCATTTCCTCTCTAGCTAAACTCAAAACTTTTAAAATCATTGTACAATATTTAAAAGTGGCAAAGTGATAATAGGCTGAAGAAAACATATAGCTGCATCTTGTAAAAAGGGAAAATAATATCTCGGTGTTACCCAATAATGTGAGAGCGAGAGCAAGAACCAGTGAGAGAGAGAGATTGATTTGGACGTCCAAGAGCATTTTATTTTGAGCTAATTGTAGAATAAGGGATAAGGTAAAAACACAGCACAAGGAATTTTTTTTTCTTATATTTTAACCCACCAATATACGTTTTGAGAAGAAATGGAATTGGTAATAATCTCAGTGTCTTTCCCAAGATACTTACCAACTAAAAGGGAGAATTATTTTGTAATGGGGAAATATGACAGAAACCAACTAAACCAAGTGATCAAGATAAATATCTTTCAAAATCTGTCTCATCAGTGTCTCAAAAGAAAATTGTGTTTACAACAAAAGAAAATCTGTCACCAAATTTTCTGTAGCATACCCTTTGGGTATTATATAATGAGAATCTCAGTCACGGTTTTTGTGATAAATTAGACTTCAGAAAATCCTAAAAATGTTATATTTAGAAAAGTATTAATGTCATCTTGTAGAGGCTTAAAAATTAGAACATTTTATACAAAATGAGATTGTTGTTGTTTTCTTAGTTTGGTTTTCAAAAGCAGGATTATCTGATGATCCTAGGCATGAATTCTCTACTGGCGATGGCCTTCTTTATACAAAGAAATGCTCTGGTCCCCAGAGTTTCTATTGCCTAATTTCTGAACTATTTAACATATATATGCTACCCACTTGGTTATCTGGGCATTTGAATCTGTGCCAAGATACTTGGTAGCATCAAACCATCTTTGATATGTATGTGCATGTGTGTTTCTGTATCTCTATTACTCTTTTAAGCTTATGGAAGGATAAAAATAGAAGACTATTACTTCAGAAAGGACATAATTAAAATGAGATGGTGGGCAGATTGTTAACTTTTTACTTATATTTCTCTTTTTTGCTTGTTAAAACCTGTATGTGTAAGTATAACTTCTTTTTAATTCAAAAGAAAAGTATCATAATAAAGATACTACTAAGGACAGAGAAGACAGCAAGAAATGGAGAGAAAGAGAGGGAAGGAGAGAGGGAGTGAAGAAGGAACGAAAGAGGAGGAAGGAGCAAATTTACACTTTAGAAGTGAAGCATGACCAAATTCATTCTACCCAGAACTAAATGGGGGAAACAATTCCACACAAATGGATCTAGTATGTCCCAATTCAGTCAAATAATTAATACGAAGAACATCTAGAGTAGGCACATACTGGACAAATGGAAAATGCTGCAGGTCGAAAACCCTAAATACCTAAGAATTCTTTGGAAGAATATGAATAAACATTACACAAATTTACCAAAAATAAAGCAAATGTAAGTAAATGTATAAATGTAAGTAAAAGCAAATCTAAGTAAATGACTACAACTTTCAAAACAGGTATAATATATATGCTTAGTACTTTAAAAGTTTCTTCTTTTCAAGTACATTCATATTTAGGAAATAAGCAGGTAGCTGTCATCATTCTTAGTTTCAGATGAAAATGACTGAAAAAATTTCTCAGAAAAAAATTTAATTACTCATATTTACACCATGCTGGATGTAGAAGCAAAATCATCTAAGGGTCAGATCACTGACCCTTTTACAAAAATGTGATGCCCTAGGACGTACTAACAAGAGGGCAGTTAATGAAGTATTCAATTTACCTTGCTAGAGACAGAGTCTTAAAAAATTCCATATTCTTAAATTTTCTTTAGGTTATTTTCTCCTTATAGTTTTCTGGCATTCGTCAAACTTACTACGAATTACTGCAGCAGATAAAACCTCCCCTGCGTAATTAAAAAACACAATCTTTATTCTTTGTCTCATAACTGAATTAGTAGTTCTGGGATTGGCATAAAAATTATGTCTCTAAATGAACATCCTGAGATTATGAAAGTTCTGATGTTTAAACAAATGTAGGAATGGCTGACTTAATAAAATAAAAGAAAAATGGAGAAAATTCAAATATATTGAAAATCTGAATGAAAATATGAATTCTAAAAGGCTTTTATTGTAGGAGAAGAATCATGTGCAGACAAACTTGGCCTGAGTAGAATATGCAGGATTTTAATCTGGCCACAGTTAAATAAATAGATTCAAATCCATTTAAATAGATTTAAATTAAATAAATGGATAGCCCAACTGTCCGCTGGACTCCATCTGGCTATGATTCTGCTGTTCTGAGAGTAACTATTTTAACTCAAGGTTAGCGACAGTGTAGTTTTAAAACATCAAGGGGAGGAAAGGTGATTCTGCACAAGCCTGGGGCTATTGCTTGTACTTCTTTGGTTCTGTGTCAGTATATGTTCCCAAATGCCCCTTCAAATAATCATTCACATCACATATTAATAACAGAACTGTCAAGATCAGACAAAATTTTTCCAACAAAGCACATCAAGAAAAGAAATCTGTAAACTTTGGAATAACCAAAGATTTTTAATCAGCAGTTAATGTTTACCTGGTTTTATTTTAGGTAGAGTAGATTTGTAAGGTGGAAGTTCTCTTGAAAGGGGGGAGGGTGATCAAAACTTGACTCAATAGGAAAATTATTTTGATAGTTAACTGTGGTATCAAGTTGAGTAAAAATCATTGAAGAAGGAAGATGCCGCTGAGTGTGCGTGGCAACAACCAAGAGACTTGTGGCCTGGATGGAATCAAAAGAGAGGAAGTTTCATTTCTGTTTCTTTGGTGGACCTTCAGGCTTCTCCATCACATTCGGAGATCTGTGTCTAGACTTCCGGCACAGACTCTCAGCCTTGCAATGCATACTCTTCAGCCTTCTACAGCCGGCTTTCCAGCCTTTCAGCAGAAACCCTTTGGCTTCCTGATAGGAACACACATAAGCCCCTACAAGTAACTGCAGGCCTTTGACTATTGACCGGATCCTTCGGATCTCCACTGTGCTCACAGCCCTTTTGAGTTCTTCCACACCTGACTCTGCAGGCAACCACTCTAAGCCTACCTTGTAAATCTTTATATATGGAATTGTTTATTACTACAATTACTTCTTAATACAATTTTTAATTAATTTTTGTAAAATATAATACAAATTTATACAAGTATGGCCAATAAAGTATGACATTTCTGACATTTCTGACATGCGATAGTCAAGTTCACTTCATTCTCTCAAGGCGCTCTGTTCCGACCTAGTCTCTCGTGAAAACACAGTCAACGTGCTGTGAGAAGCCGAAGCCATAGGAAGAGGCTGCGTATTAGCTCTCTAGCTGACATTCCCAAATGGAGTCCATTCTACAGCCCTTCAAACCCAGGTTCCAGAAAGGTAAGTGACAAAGACACCTTGGAAATGGGTGATCCAGCCTCAGCTCTTCTCTCCGTTTGAATTTTACCAGTGGTGGTACCCTTTTTGAATTCCTGACACACAGAACCAGTGAGCTAAGTAACAAAATACTAGTACTTCACACCTTAAGATTGCAACTCTGTATTATACAGTAACAACACCCAGAGCAGCCTCTTTTTAGTCACTCCTGTTATTTAGATTGTTCTAGTCAGGGCCCCAAGCATTGTGGAACGGATGCAAGTCATACCGACTGTGCCCTTAAAAATCCCTGAGACATAGAGCCATGACGATTATGAAGCATTTTATACCTGAGGTGGCTTGTTTTCCACAGTAATAACTAGAGCATACAGTCTTTGAAAATGTAAGGGAACCCATAGATGTCTTCCCCACAGGGAAGTGGTACCAAGAATGTTGCTCACCAATTTGGGAAGCTCCGAGAATCCTTTCTGATTATCACACTGATAAAAATAGTAGACACTGAGCAGGTGATTATGAGCAAATACATTCAAGAGTAATTTATCTGAGGCAATTGACCTGTTTTCATAATAAACTAAGAAGTATTCTAGCAACCCTTACCCACCATTTACAGAACATTTTCCAATAAAGTGTTATTACTATTAGTCCAATTTTACATATTAAAAAACCTGAAGCTCAAATAAATTAAGTAGGTTTTCCAAATGCTTGAGATTAGTTTTTTATGGAGGAAGTGTGTAAACACACAGCCTATCTTGAAACTCCCTGCTCTTAGCCTCTATATTATTATGTTTTCCACCTAAACCTAGAGAAAATAAGTAGCTTAACTAAGATTAAACACTTGATTGCAGATTTTCTTTAAGCTAAATTCATGTTTCTTAACTCCAGTTCTGTGCTCCTTCATTCAGTGTGCCTCCACAAAAGACTCTAATTAATAATTCTTCCACTTTTCTATGTGAATTGAGCAGTAATTAAGTTAATTAAAATGTGTTTTTCTAAAAATATAAGGCTGAAAACCTAAACAACAAGTATGTACATTGGGCATAGCAGGATACCAATCAGGGGTCATTAAATAAAAGGAAGTTAATTAAGGACATTAAACTGTTTCAAGGCACGGTGATCTGACCTAAAAATATACAACCTTTTCTTGCTCCATTAAATTTGAATTGTGCCCTTGTAGATATCTTTCTTCTAGAAAAAGCTAAAAGATAACTGGTAGTAGAAAATTAGAACATCAGGGGATATTTACAGTCTCATAGGAATGTCTTATTGAACTTACCTCAAATAGTTTTCATTATGGATATTTTAACAAGATAGAAGTGCTTATCAAGAAAGAAGACCGGGGCTGGGGATTTAGCTCAGTGATTAGTGTGCTTGCCTTGCAAGCACAAGGGCCTGAGTTCGATCCCCGGCACCACAAAAAAAAAAAAAAAAGAAGACCAATTTTTCCCCTGAAGATTGATATTCCTTTAACTGAAGCAATGCACATGAAAAACTCAGTAAAAATGCAAAACGGAAATTACAAAATCAGCTAAATCAACTGGTTCACACTCTTGATACAGAGACTGTTTGTCTTCATCACTCCTGTAGCCGCCTTCACTCTGCTGCCCTGGAGAGAACAGGGGTGTTTCCACATTATCCTTCCCACAGTTCCTCGGACATGTCTTGTCCCTTCTGCGTCAGCATGCTGGATTTGAATTAGCAGCTGGTGTTGTACTGAGCAATTCATGTAATATTTGATATGTCTCCATTCTTTTTCAAGAGTACTTAGTATCATTCTTTTCTGTTATTTGTGGTCCTACTTATGATTAAAAGACAGCTATAAATAACATTTGAAAGAGTGACAAAATTCTTTGCTATCAATGTCCTTTGCTGTTATAACACTTCTCAATTTATTTTTCAGTTTTTATTTTTTTTAATTTTTTATTATTTATTTATTCATTGGTGCTGGGGATTGAACTCAGGGCTTTGTACTTGCAAGGCAAATACTCTAATCACTGAGCTAAATCCCCAGCCAGTTTTTATTTTTTTTATTTTTTTTATTTTTTTTTTCAGTTTTTATTTTTTATTCATACATGTTTGCAGCACATAATGATCATATTCCTCTTGGTGAATTAAGACATGTACATAACACATATTAATTTCCTTTTGTTTCATTTCTCCTCTCTTCTCTTCTCCCTCCTGCCTTCTGTTCATCCTCTTCCCTTTTGCAAAATATCTGACTCCCGTATTCCTATTATCTGTTTTTTTATTTTGTTCTTTATTTATATTTTGGATTTCTCATATAAGAGAAACCATCCAATATTTAACTTATCAGTATGATTTATTTTGCTTTTTGTGATTCAAAATCTTTAAAGCAGGGTCTGGGGATTTAGCTCAGTGGTTAGAGCGCTTGCCTAGCAAGCACAAGTGTGTGTGTGTGCCATGGGTTCAATCCCTGACACACAACACACACACAAATATATATATATATATATAATATATACACACAAATAAAATCTTTAAAGCAGTCAATCTTTTATTTGCATAACTGAACACGAAACTTTGAAATTCTCTGTAACGAATCTTTTTTTTGGTCTCTTTTTGGGGGGTTCTGGAGATCGAACTTGGGCCCTTGTGCTTGCAAGGAAAGCATTCTAACCACTGAGCTAAATCCCCAGCCCCAACACATCTGTTTATTAATTCCTGCTTTCTCGGTATTTTCTTTACACTGTAGGTTTGATATAGTACTGTTAATCTCTTGCCTTCTTTCTTTCTTTCTTTTTTTTAATTTTATACCAAGAACATGTATTGGTACATCGTAGATAAACATAATGATCACATTCATCATAGTTCGTTTGTTCCTGTATATGATATACCTTGGTGGCCTCCCTTCCCATTCCTCGATTCCACTCTCCCTCCCCTCCTTATTCTGATTGTTGCCTAGGTTATTCTGGTTTAGAAGAACACTTTGTTAGTCAAAATATACATATGAAATGCAGGTTTTTCTAAACTTATTATCTAATTAGTTTCTAAGTTTCTCTCCACTCCTACATTTTGACTTTACTTTGTTTTACTTATTAAATTGGTTTTATGCTTTGATTTTGTTCACTAGAAGTATACCTTAAGAGTTCCCTAATCCAATCTCTATTTTTAAAACTCAGGCAAGATTTTTCACTCCAACATTTTCAAATAAAATTTATCATTCCTATGTGATATTTTGATATAATGTTTTGGTTTTCTGAGGATCCTTTATGTTGTATGTTGCGCATAATATATTTGTGCATATATTTATGTTATTTGTACTTTTAATATTGTATTTATAGGCTATCCATAAATGTATAACTATTGTCCTTAGTTAAAATAATTTTATTAATTTATATTATAAGCAATTATGTAATGTACATAACCTTTCTTGATATTTGAGAAAGTATCTTTTAATTTTAATACATTTTGTCTAATAATCAAAAATACATAATACATAGAAATGATAAAGCCCTACATTGTGGTCTCATTTTGTGAAGGTCTCTCTTGACAGAGCTCTTGACCATCTATCTCTCCTAAGCTCCTGTCACAAACACTTATTCTTCATGCTATTGAATAATGAACTATGTATAAGACATAAAAATATCATGATCGCACCATAGAATTCTAATTGTTGCCATTAGTGGCAGGAACTGTGTCTCTCCCATTGTTATTTCCTCAACAACTAGCAGCACAGCAACATAAATATTTGTTGAAAATTTAATAGACAGCTTGTCTTCTTCTCTAACAGTGCCGATATAAATATTTATAGCAAAGATTGATAAACAGCTTGTCTTGCCAAATATTTCTTGTGTCTGAAATCTTCCTATCTAATCTTTTTTTATCTGCAAGCTTTCTCCTAATATGGGCCATTTACTCACTGATTTGAGATTTATTTGGTTTCACAGTCTTGAAGCATTTCAGCTTAGTGAGATTGTTTAAAGCACCTACATTGACAAAGTCAGGCTTTTTGAGTTTGGCTTGCTAAATCCTATTGCTCTAGAATGTCTAGGGGTCTTAGGACAGACAGTATTTTGGAAATGACAATTGTAACATCATTTTGATGTATTAACTTATACATATTTTAAAATTCTGAGCAGATGTTGATTTTTTACAATGAGAACCTTTTCAGAAGTGAAAAATAGAAGCTTTTCAACCCTTGTCAATAAAGCAAGTACCAGCAGTTTCACTTAGCAGTTTTAATGGAGGAATTGTAGCACTGTATCAGCTGTAGAGTTCTTAATAAAAGTGCTCCTTTTTGTGAAAGGAATAATTATCACTGTGGAGTAGGCATAAAAATACCAGTTTAGTTAAACTTGCAGAAATAAAATGCAAGTTGGGAAAAATTTCTGAAACATGATATGTAAGTTTACTCAATCTGGGCCCAGTTCCTCTTTTACGGTAACATCACTTACAATGAATTCAACACCCTGGGCTTCACGTGCTTCTTTATACCTGGAGTCTATGCAGTGAGACACTGCAGGGACTCCCATTCGTCCAAATAGTTCATAATTCGTGCATATACCTTTGAGTTTGCGAATATTACCCTCCAGCCCTTTTCTCTCTTCAAGTCCTTAATTTAAAGGTATCTTGTTCATTCTAAAAACTTCTTCCAAAGTATGACCAAGAGACCAGACAGGAGCTTACATCCCATGCATTTGGACATCAGTTATGGAAAACAATGCACACTTCTTAACCATTGCATACGATCTCAGTGTTCGTTTTTCTAAAACCCCCTTGAGCCCTTTAGCTTTATGACTGTCCCTTTTTATTTAGCACATAGTTTAGTAAATATTTTGTAGCATCAGGTAAAGAAAGTGTTCTTGTGTGTGTCTGTCTGCATGTGTGTAAGATACAATAGTGTTTTGGGTTTTACACAAACCACAGTTATCACAAGAAGTTATTTATTATATTGTTTCTGTATTCATTATTTTTAAAATCTTTATTTATTGTCTGGTAAAATTTACAGCAATATTAGCAACAAAATCTTTTTCTTTCTTTTTATTTTTTTTTTAACAAAATCTTTTTCTTTAAAACAACGTAAGGAAAAATATTTTATTGTGTTGATCTGGCTAAAATAAGCAGAAAAGCGTTACTAACAGAAAGATTAAATACAAGATTTTACAGGGAAAGTACAGCAACTTGTTCCTTGTGATTTTGAGATAGTATCCGAATCTCAAGCTTCCAATCTTTTGTCTTTAATCACCAAGTTTTGCTTTCACTGAGTCCAAAAGAGCCTGTTTCAAATCCTCTGCAAACACCCTTCTTTGGGGAAAGAGTTTCACCGGCGGCATCTCCTTCTCTCAGCAGCCAATTTGTTTTGCCAACAAACAGAGGACGTCTGTTGAATTGTCCTCAAGTTTCTTCTTTTCAAACTTTAAACTTCCCTGGGAGTAGCAGTGGCTGCTTCTATACGCTTGATTTTGCCCGTTTACATTTTCTTGGTAGAGGAGATCTTCAGTTATAAGTTCCTGTATTTCATTCTGAATTTCTCAGCCCAAAGTGTGTCTTGCTCCCTCCAATGAACACACATTTTAACAGGAACAAAAAAGGGTTACTTACTCTTAAATTTTCATCTTTTTTGATCAAACCAACTATAAATAAAATTTACCATCTACCATCTCTTCATTTCTCTTTCTCTTCTCGTGGAACTTTTACAACATATATTCTGGCCCACTTGATGAAATCCTCCGTTTCCTTTAGGCTTTGTTCACTTCAATATTTCCCTGTACTTCAGGTTTAATAATCTCTCTTCCCTTATATTTGAGTTTACTGATTATGTGTCTGCTTACTAAAGTATCCCTTTGAATTCTGCACTTGGGTTCATCAGAAAGAAAAAAGCACATTTCAGTACAGGTCTGAAAGCCTCACAAGCAATGAAGTTGATGGTGGAGTTCTCAGTCGGAGGACAAAGAACTGAGAGTCTGAGGGACCCTGGTTTGACTCATATGATCCCAAAATGGAAAACATTGAGAGTTGTGACATCTAGAAATATGAGAAGGGCATTCTGGCTCTGGGAGAGAGAGCAAAAATTTACAATTCTTCAGGCTTTCTGTTCCTTCTGGGGTTGCAGCTTAAGTGCATATTATCCACCCGCTTTGAAGGTGGCTCTTCCATATTCAATCTACTTCCACACTCAATCTGTACTCAACCTCTAGAAACAACCTCTCAGACCTACCCAGAAGTAATGTGCTACCAAACATGTAACTACCTCTTTATGCAGTCAAGTTGACACATTAAACTTGACCATTGCAAAATCCTTCAGTGAATTTTATGATATCGATTATTTCACTTTGTAAATTTAAAATGTATTTGCTTCTTTTTAGATTTCTTAACAATATTTCATTTTGTTGGTATATAATTTATTTTTTCTACATCTTCCTTTACTTCGCTACCTTTAAATAAGTTGTAAAATCTTTGTCTACTTGGTCTGCTACCATGTAATTTTCTGAAACAGTTTTTATTTCATTTTGTTGTCCTTTACATCATATTTTCCTATTACTTTGTATGCATTGTGATTTCTTTTATTGTTCTTTTTGTTGAAAATTTGATATTTTCATCTAATGATAAATCTAAAAATAAAATTCTTCCCCTTTCTGAAGGTTTTCTGATTCTTGTAGTTTTTATTGTTTATTGTTTTGTAGGTTTTGTGCATAACAGAAAACTGACAAAGATACACATGTCATTGATATTTCTGAAAATACAGATTTGAGAGCTTTTAGATCCAATACTAAAATGCCTTATAAATTAAGGCAAATTTACAAACTTTACCAGAAAATTCCTATCACAAAAATTCTGTCCGGATATATGATTCTATGATAGAAATTTATTATCACTGAAAACAATTAAAATGCAGTAGCAATTATAAACATTATCATGATCATCAATATCATCATATCAATTAGAGCTGAAGTTTCAAAGAAATTTCTGACTTCATTTTCTGCCACCATCGTCCATGAACTCATGAAAATTAAAAGCCACTTTGATAGGCTTAAATACTATTCAAGGACACTTTTATAGTTAGAATTTTGTAAGAGGAACTTTATAACATATATGCTGGAATAATGTGGGTCCACTGGTAAATTAGGGAAGGAGATGTTAAAATTATTTTGTTTTAATAATAATGCCATTTTTTGTTTTTATCAAGGACTGTCTGCTTGAACAGCAATAACAAAAATGTACTTTCAAGCAATGTTAATTAACCTCCTCAAGCTAGTGCCTCCTCAAGCTAGTGTAACTACACTTACATATCAAATTAAAATAACAATTTTTTCTGTGCAATTTTCTCCAGCACAATATTGTAGAATAGTTTAAGCCTTTTTTAATCCCATGTAATTTGGGGTATGAAGTGTGAGTTTTATAAACTGAACACATTGTTTGCTATTTTTCACATTCCAGTTTAAGTAAACATAAATTGAAGTATATGTGTGTGAACTAACATTGAATAAATATATGATTCTAAGGAAGAAATCTTCTTATCTGACATTGAAGAATTACAACCTTATTCTTTTTTTTTTTTTTTTTTTTTTTTTTTTTTTTTTTTTTTTTTTTTTTTTTTTTTTTTTTTTTTTTTGTGGTGCTGGGGATCGAACTCAGGCCCTTGTGCTTGCAAGGCAAGCACTCTAATCACTGAGCTAAATCCCCAGCCCCTACAACCTTATTCTTGAAGACAAGTTTCTTTCAAAAGAACTGAATACTATACAAAATTTTAATAATCTGCTTGTGTAGTATTTAAATTTTATATATCTATATACATATACTCACAAATTATTCACGTATCATTTTCACAATTCTTTAGGTATTACATAACTCTTGGATTTGGGAAAAATCCTATGTAATTTAAAATTCAGATGCTATCAAATCCATGACTAATACACCAAATAAGTTTGCAGGGGTGAATATGATATTCAATATAAGCCCAAAAAGCACAATGAAGCATGTGTATATTGTTTATAGTGACATCAAGTAGGGAAACAAAATTTGACTAAAAGTAGTTTGAGGGGAAAAAATTATATATATATATATGTACACACATACATACATATATATATATATATATATATACACACACACATACATACATATATATAAATTCTGTCCATGGCTAAAAGATAGTTTCAGAGTTGGACAAATAGGAGTATTAAACCAGTTTAAGGTATAAATTTGTACATGGGATTAAAAGACAATGATAACTATTAGAGTATAAGACAAAGGCTCTGTGATAAAAACCTTTCTTACCTTTCATTAATTAATTCAAGTATAGATGTCGATTGAGCAATCGAATATGCAAAGACAATGTGGCATACATCTCCCAGGGAACAAGAATAGAGACAAACATGTTATGAGTGCAGTGGAGTATAATGTGCGCTCTTATTGAAATTTTCCCAAATTGTAGGAGTTGACACAAAGTGAGTGCAGTGTTTGTTAACAAGAGGTAGAGAGAGCCTCAAAGACGTATTAAATCATTAGGCTTGCTGATTTTCTTTTAATGGTGGTAGAGAGGGATTTGAGGATACTTCCAAAAATTTTAAAAATATGTCAATGTTCGCAGAAACATGGAAGCACAGCAAATCCTAACACATTCTAGAGATGAAATAACTGAAAGGAATAAAGTAAACTATCTAAAAAAGTAGTGACTGCGTACAAGAAAGACAGAGTTATAACCAGACTAGAAAACTTAGAAATAAAGCTGCAATGTGGCCTGGAGTGCCTTGAAGTTATCTATACAGTAGAGTAAAGGTATTAATTTAACATTTTAGAAAATCAGTTTGGAGGCAAGAAATATTGTCTAGTAGAAAGAATGGAGGGAATAAGACAAGAAAATATTGTTATATTCAAGGCCAGAGATGATGAGAAAATCAATAAGTGTTATGGCATACTTTAGAAATCTCTTCTAACATACATGATGAAGTTTTGTTGACGACTACATGAGAAGTAAAAGAGTTAATGTTCACACATCTCACTCTGAATTTCTAGGCCAGAAGATTCATGAGTTGTATCATCATATATTGTCTTACTACTTTACACTGAGGTGAAGAAGAGAGAAGTTTAGAGAGAGACAACTTTGGAAAATCAGAAGTAATGACTGATTTTCAGAATTTCTGTTGTAGCTGTAACTGCAGAATGTGGCAGATTTACTGCCTACAATTTGTCCAGTACCAGGGCATTAAGTACCTAAGAATTGTACAGTAAATGAAGAGTTAAGATGCATAAGACTAGAGAAATAAAAAATAAGTGTCATCATATGTCAAATTAATACATATTTGCAACTAGAGTTGAGAGCAATATATGGAGAGGGAAAAAAAGAACTACTTCTCCTTTGGTGTTTTGATATTCATCATAAACATTTTTAGTAGGGTCTGATTTTTTTGTTTATTTTCAGGAAAAGACAGGACAGAATGATTAATTTTTGGTTCATCTTGCCTCTCAACAAGACTTTTAGCTCTACTAAGAACAGACTTACCATTTATTTGTTCTCCTGGAAATGAAACCCAAACTTGGAAGTACAGTTTCTGGAAATGGCCTTTTAAGACTCTTACAGACAGTCTTTACAGAAAATTAGCCAATACCCATAACTTTAATATTTAAAACACAATTTTTTGCCACCTTATCTTTGTGGTTCTGTCTTAGTCCATTTGTGTTGCTATAGTGTTGCTATATCAGGTAATTTATAAAGAACAGAAGATTTATTGGCTCACAGTTCCAGTGGTTGGAAAGTCTAAAACTAACAGTGTGGCATGTGTAGAGAACCTTCCTGCTAACTCATCCCATTATAGAAGGGCAAATAACAGGAGAGAGAACAAGATGGGTACGTAATTTTTTTTTTTCCCTTAATAAGGCCCCCACTCCAGTAATAATGGCATAATCCACTTATTCAGGCAGTGGATCTGTGACATGAATAACCTGCCAAGAGGTCCCACCTACCAATATCCTTGCATTAAGTATCAAGTTTCCAAACATAAACTTTGGGAAACAAATTCAAACTCATAGCTCTCATAGCATTATAAATAAGATCAGTAATATGTAGTGTTATGCCTTGCGTTTAGATGTCCCCCCCAAAGCCTCATGCTTGAAAAAGCCATAGGGGCTTTTTCAGAAGTGGCTGAATCTGGAGTATGTGATTGATTCATCGTGCAATGCTAGAATTAGGAATGCTAAGATTAAAGATAGATGATTACTAAATCAGTCCACTGATTGGCTCGGCACTGGCCTAATCCTCATAGCCCAGATAGAATATGAAACAGGCAGAAAGAAAGCTACTAAGTCCCCCGGCTCACTTGCTTTGCTACCTTCTGCCTGCCATGAACTGTGTCGCCTCTGTGATGCCCCTCTGCCATGGTCCCTGCGTTGGAGCCGGCCAATTGTGGACTGAAACCTCTACAAACTGAGATAAATAAACCTTTCCTCCCTTAAATTGTGGGCGTTGGGTATTTTGTCTCAATCATGAGAAAGGTAACTAAGACATGTGGTAATGAGAATTACCAAATATGTGGATAACAAGGTTTTAAAAATATATGAGTGAGCTGTTTATGTAAGATTGAAAACCAAAACTGATTACACTTCATTATTCTGTGAGTATCTCAAACCATAAATAATAATGAACAGTATTTTTTTTTACTTCCGGCACATACAAAAACAGTGATGATTGTAAGAAGAGTAGCCAGTACTTAAAGGTGGAGATTATTTCTGAAAGGTTTCATTTCCATTGTATCATGAATAAATACATATGCTAATTTTTATTGATCTGAAAAGTGCTCGAAAATAAAGTTGATTGAATTAGTTGGAGTGGAAATACCAAGGAATGGTTTGATTAAAAAAGAATTCCCCCTGAGAAGAAGAAAGAGGAGGAGGAGGAGGAGGAGTAGAAAGAGGAAAAGGAGGAGGAGGAGGAGAAAAAGAAGAAGCAGAGGAGAAGAACAAGGAAGAAGAGGGAAGAGGAGGAGGAGGAAGAAGAAGAAGAGGGAAGAAAAGGAGGAGAAGGAGGAGGAGGAGTAGAAAACTTTAGCAAGGCAGAAATAAAATAACTAAGTGGCTACTTATATGTGAAATTAGGCAGAACTTGTGTCTTTAATGCCCAAGACAAGAGAACAGTAACTCTCTGTCACCTAATTTCCACAAAAGGTATTAGATTGGAGAAAAAACTCAGTTCATGTTTTCACAGACCTCCTTGAAAAACCAATTTCATTCAAAATATCAGACATCTTATTCTGAAAATCCAGAAAAACCAAAACAAAACAAATGAATAAAAACACAGTATATTCTGTCTTGTTAGTAGGAAAGGATCCTGGAGAGATCCTTGTTATTGTTAAGCATAATCAAGGGAAAACTAATTCAATAAATCAGCCTTCTCATTGGAACATTGTAAAGTGATGTCTACTCTATATCCTTCATCAGAATTTTGAACTTTTAGAACTTTTAGAACTTTTCCAGAAGAAGGAATGTCTATATATGGAGTGGCCAGCATATTTAAAATATATATTATATATATATAAAATACATGTGTAATATATATTATATATTATATATTATATATTATATATTATATATTATATATTATATATTATATATTATATATGTACAATACACACACACACACACACACACACACACTTTTCAGGAAGAAAACTTTTTCTTCTAGTAATTTTAGTAAATTTACATGTTGCAATATGAAGAGTTTCTCAAAAAGAATTTGATTTGTCTAATTTCTGTTCTCAGACTAATCTCTTATGTTTGGTCATGGCTGATTAGCATAATTTTTGGGAGGGTTGCTGGGAATTGGACTCAGGGCCTTGCACTTGTTAGGCTAGCACTGTACCACTTGAGCTAAATCCCCAACCCCTGAATAATTTTTATTTATTTTATTTTTTCTAAGTCACTGAGTTATCAATGCTGGCTCAAACTTGGGATCCTCCTGCCTCAACTTCCCAGAGTGCTGGGATTACAGGTACATGGCAAAATGCCCTTTTAAAATATATCCCTCTTTCAGCATCTGTAACTGATGTCTGTACAATTTCATCTTCTGGGTTCACATCATCTGCCTTCATTCTGTGAAGCATCTAAGTTTGGAGATTCCTCAAATTTACTTTTATTTACTTTTTTCACAAACAGCAAATCCTCAAATCCTCATCTAGAACATTGTTATAGGAGCTGATAGCATTTCACCTGAGTACAGAAAATGGAGCTTATCTAAGTTGCAAGTCATATTACTATAAGCTGCTTTAGTTGGTCTCCCAATTTTTCTGAAGGCAAAACTCAGACACTCACAAGATCTGACAGGGTCTCCAGGTACACTCATAAAATTGTTTAACAAGAATTAACTCTTGGAATATAAGGCAACATTTTATATACTTCTCTAAAAATGACCATATTTGTAGTAAGCAAGCTGAAAAGTTAGACAGAGTGGATTAGGAAATACACAAGTTTAAAATTTCCTTAGATCCACATGGAAGAAAATCACAGTTGAAATGTGACAAGGTTTTAGGAACTCCCACACTATTTGAAGTGTATAATCAGTACATTACAACAGTTATATTATAAAGCCTGGAATCAGTCTAGTGAGATGCAACACCTTCCCTCTCCCACCTCAGAATATGATTGAAATAAATCAACAACTACCACCTACACTTACTGAAATTTTCAATAATTCCTTTGAAATAATCTTCTCTTAATAAATATAATGAATAGCCTCCCCAATGTCACATGAATGTGTCTAGGTGGAGTAATATTAATATCTTGGGAAGAAGTCTGGGCCATTATCCTTGATGTAACAATATCGTGTGATAAAACTAATTTCATTGATTGCACTAATATAGTTATGCCTATGAGATTAGTATATGAGAAAAGCAGTTCTTACTATGAATACAATATCAGTTAGATGAAATGAACTTTTATTTTTCCTGTAGTCAAGATGATAATTTCATTTGGATATTATATAAGACATTGTTTCTCTGTAGCAGATAATTAGTACATTTAGACTAAGCAGTGGGGCTTTTGAAAACTAATTGCCTACATCCCTGCTTGCTCTACCTACAATGTTCTGATATTTTTTTCAAACAATTCTCTTCCCATAAACTATTACAGGTTGTTTTTCTATACTCATAAATGGTTCTCAGTAAACAACATAATGTCTCCACATCAGGCAGTGGCTAAGCAGCAGATTACTTTCCTTATCCTATTTTCAGCATGACATAGATGTGCTTCTTAACATTGTATTATTTATGTGCATGCATGTGTGTGTGTGTGCATGCACATGCATGTGTGTGTGTATCCTAATTAGTATAGAAAGGGACATTCAAGAATCTCTCTTCGTTCTTCAGAAAAGTAATATGTTTTACAAGGTTAACTCTGTATCCATAACCTGTGTGTAATTTCTTGTATCTAGAAGGCCCCGCCAAGTCTTAGGCACTCAGAGATGAGACTTTTTGTAGGTGACTTGATGTAGGATGTGTGGTTATGGATTAAGAGTGTCTGATAACTAAATTAGTCCACTGATTTGGTTTATCATAGTTCTGGATATGGATAATGGCAAGGCCCACCCTGGGTGTGGGTGGCACCAACCAATAGTCCTGTAGCCTGAATTGAATAAAAGTGAAAGAAACCTATATGCTGTTGCTGCTCCCCCCTGCCTACCCTGCCATGGACTGTTGCTCCTCTACAATGCCCCTCTGCCATGCCACTCTACTTTGGATCCACTGGACTATGGACTGAAACTTCTACAAACCGTGATTCAAAATAAACCTTTCCTCCATTAACTCTTGGGTGTCAGGCATTTTTTCCCATCAACAAGAAAGTAACCAAGACACTGGTATCTGTGACAAAGAACCGGTGTAGAGGACATGGGCTTCTGCTTCTTCTCTTATCCCCTAGGTGTCTGTACACTGTTGAAGTTGTTATACATTCCTATTCTCCTGACACAAGATGGTATTTACGACAAGTTTTAAGTAGAATTTCTTCAAAACCCATGTTTTCCCAGTGTACATTTGTATTAAGAAAGCCTATTTCTGATGGTCTTTCTTTAAAAATTAAATTATACCCATTTTCTATTAACCGCATGGCAAAATACACTAACAAGCCTGTGGAGGAAATTGAAAATACTTTACCTACAACAACACCAAGTTGTGCAACATAAAACTCTGGCTTAATCACTTCCAATTTGCTCATGAACCTGGAGAATTAAGGGATGTCCTCTAAGTGCTATGAAGTATGAAGTATGCAGTTAATTCATGTAGAAAATAATAAAATTAATTTGAGTTTAAGTGAATATTCTTTACCTTGTTGGTCTTAATTTGACTTTCCTAAAAGTAGTAGCCAGTATATTAGAATGCGACACAAAAAATGTTTGGCATTGTGATCAAAACCTATTTGAAGCCTTTTGACTTGATCTCTCGTCTTTTGTGATTAGATACCAATATTTAGTTCACAATATAGAGCACACTGTAGCTGATGCATTACAAAAGTATGTAAGAATCCCTTATTCAAGAATGTAGCTGTGATAAGGCATATCCTCATACAAAAAGAAAACCCTAACTCTCAATGCCTTAACCAATCAAAATGGCTTTTGTCAATAATCCAAAGTCTGATTCATGTTGAGCATTCCTCTTATGCCTTTCAGAATAAGTGGCTCCCAACATATCTCTGGCCAAGGTATCCAGTATGTGAAGTGAAGACAAAAGCGTTGTATGGATTGCTTTTAACAGCTATTTCTGAGAGGGCCTTAAGTTACTTTTAACTGTATCAAAGGGGCTTAAATCTAGTTACATAAACTCGACTAAAAAACATCTGAGCGTAACAAATACAGATGAACATGTTGCCATAATGGTTCATTTATGAAAGTAGAGAAAAGACCAGTAGTAGCTAAAGATGCAATACAAATTTATTACCGAATACATTGCAAAGTGCATAGAGATGAAAGGAGAGGTTGAAAAGCAATATTTATGAATTTACAATAAAATAATAAGCAAATAAACAAATTGCTTGAAAGTAGTAAAGTTTAAGCAACCTATGAAAGGGAATAATAGCATCAAAAACACAAAAGAATCTGAATTATGTGAAATTCTTAGGACCTCAAAATGATAAACGAATACCATCTGGAAAATACAGCAAGCTGAAAAATTCAGATACCAAAACTGAAGTAAGTATAGAAAGTATAACTAAAAAATTAACAAGGTTTTAAAAGACATAGGTATTCAGACCAAAAATGAATCCCCAAAACTTATTTAAATTTGTTTTATTTAAAAATAATTTTAAAAACAATGCTCAGTAACATCTTGAAAAAAATGTTATTTCAGGGGCTGGGGATTTAGCTCAGTGATTAGAGTGCTTGCCTTGCAAGCACAAGGGCCTGAGTTCGATCCCCGGCACCACCAAAAAAAAAAAAAAAAGTTATTTCATCAATTTGCACATAGTAAGCAGTCGATTTACTTTAGAATACTTATCACAAAACTTAAATTTTATTTTAGAAAACTATCATTTTATTGAGAGTAAAAATAAGACTTCCAAAGAAAACTATCATACATTAATTATGCTCATACACATACTTAGCTCTAACAATAGGTTAATGTTTTCTTCTTTCTGATATTGTATAATAATCCTGCAAAAATCTGTACACTATTATATGATGAATTTTTTGGCTACAAAAGTGTTAAATACTCCACAAATATGTATGTTTTACAATTATTCTACATTGTTTGGTGAAATAAAAATTACCTCAGAAGAATGCACAGTACTTAAGCGAGGTAAAAGAAATGAAATGCAATCTAGTTTAGAGGATGTTTGTAAACATAATTCACATACCCAAGAAAGGCCCCAAAACAATTGAAGTTTACTGACAAGGAGATTGCTACAGATCACACGTCATTCATCATCTTCTTGCAAGATATTTTGATATGAAGTTTAATTTGAAGCATCAGTTACAATCTTGAAAATTTTCCCACAGTATCTGTTTTTCACCATTCTTTTGTATCAATTGTCAGGAATGATACTCAACCCAAGTGTTTTATAGCTTGCAATTTCAAAATAATGCTTATCCGCCCCACTCACAATGCACATGGTGCACTCAGACTTGTTAAGAAAGAATAGTTTTAATTAAGTAAAATGTATGCAAGATTTTTTTCAGTGAACACAATATAAGTACTATTCACCATAACTATTTCAGGCAACATGAAGTGATAGTTTCGAGGGTCTGACTTCAAAGAGAAGATGGGAATAGCTCATGTTGAAGACCAGAAATGACATTTGAAAGAATTGAGGACAAGGTAGTATTTTAACTTTGAAAATGCAAAATGAATTTAACTCTAATAAAAGGGACATTATGTTATATTACAAGAGAAGTTAGAATTCAAGGATTGAACACAGTGTATCGAAGAAGTGCACATGGCTCTTTGTTAAAAAAAA
>PVJO010022325.1:0-28170 GCA_004026905.1 Hystrix cristata | reverse complement strand
CTTCTATACAACAGAGAAGACAATAAGAATAATGGAAAAAAATACTCCACAGAATGGGAAAAAATTTTGCCAGCTAAACTTCAGATAGAAGACTAATATCTAGAATACATAACGAACACAAAAATTAACAGCCCATTTGCCCATTAACAGATGAATAAATAAAGTGGTATTTACACACAGCAATTTTACTCTACCATAAAGAAGACTACATTTGAGTCATTTCTTTGAAAATGAATGCACCTTGAGACTAATCAGACGGAGAAGTTTAAATACTATATGGTTCTCTTACAGGAGAAATTCAAAGAATAAATAAACTAAAAAGCACAATAAAATTTAAGTGACAGAGAATAAGAAGATGGATCTTTGGCAAATGTAAAGAGGAGCAAGAGATGGAGGGAGGAGATGGGAAAAGGGAGGGAAAAGGCGACTAAAAAGTATTAAGATGTGCCATGTATATGCACCAAATATCCACAATGAAAATACTTGTTATGTATTCCAAACTTGTACTGCTACTATTACTCCTCCTCCTCATAATAACAAAGGAATATTGGAGCCTGAAAACAAGTGGCCATGAAGTAAAGGAAAAATATATACTTCCCCCAAATCAAACAGCATAATAACAGTACACACAATATCAAAGTAAACTAACTCAGAAGCCCAAAGAACATGTCCAGAGGTACTGACAATGCGAAATGCTGCTATTGATAGCATGATATGTCAATAATTGATCAATTATTTGGACAATATGGAATTCAGTACATAAAATTTGATATAAAAGAGTAGTTATTCTATTGTTCGTGGTTTCGAGTATGTATGTAGTAACTGCTTTCTAAAATCACAAACATATACAAAAGATTTAAGATTTTCTTACCATTAAATAGGAAAGTGAACAAATGAGATTATGGTATAAAAGAGGCAAACATATCCTAAAAATTTTCCAAAAACCTTTCCATTATTATTGGAATCATCTTCCTAAACTACAGCAGATTATTTTTTTTTCTAATACTACCATGATAAACGCATTATAGTTGTGAAGTAGACAGGACGAACTTATCATGTTTTAGAATAATAATGGAGACGATACTGCAACTCATATCACCCCAACCATTCTACCCTGGATTGAAAATTCTCAAAAGATACTAATGGAAAAAAAAAAAAAAAAACCACATTGCATAAACCATCTTTATTTCTAAATTTGCAATTACATTTTCTTATCTATTTCAGGTACACATGAGAACCTAGACAGCAATCATCTGTGAAGGAATTGTCCACAAAACAATTTGGGGTCAATCCTTAAGCAGTACACAAATAATAAAAAAAGATATTCAAAGATTCCAACCAATAATTTAACTTTGGTGCTTTTCATATGCACTGTTTACTGACTATTAGTGTTTGAGACCAATTTTTTTTAATGAAATGATATTTAGGTCTTATCAATGAACAAATTTATCCTGTAATTTGAAAATATATAATGCACTTTTATATTGTTGGCTTTAAGTATAATGAAAAGTAGTTTTGGTAATAATCTAAGAAAAAATTTCCACGAAGTTGATCTAAGAGCAATATGTATCTGAAATCATTGAAGTCACCCAGCCATGTTTCTGGTGTGAAATGTTTTCAGTAGCCTGGGGAACTCCAGCAGAATGTCAAGAATAGCTTCGGCATAACACAGGTAAGTTCACAATTTTTCCTAATGATTTCATAGCAAATTTGCCATGCCTAGATCCTGCTCTAACTATATGCTACTTTTTGGATCAAAGTGGTCTATGTAGCCTGATACAGGTTGGAGTTGATGGGAATACTATAGTCATCTGACTGTAAAACACATAAAGTTTAATGCAATATGTATTTACTTCGGTTATAGAAATCTATTATGCCTATTCTCTCAAAACAAAAGCTTTTTAACTAAGGTGTGAATATACCATTATCTTAGCAGAATTAAAATGGAAAATATACGGAAATTTTTCATCTTCTGTAAGCTGTATCTGGTATCAGAAAAGTAAACTATTCCCATTTTTATATGATAAACTATACATCATGGGTTTCCTGATGAAGGATGCATTATTCCTTATCTTTTTCAAAGTTGCATCTTTGAGGGGTTCCTCTCCCCTTTTTAAGAATTTTATGAATTATTAATATTCAACCACATGTCCGAAGTTATTTCTTTTGGGGGGGTGGTTCTGGGGATCGAATTCAGGGCCCTGCAGCAAGCGCTCTGCTACTGAGCTAAATCCCTAACCCCTGAAGTGACTTCTGTACACTCAGTTTAGTTCTTAGACAGGAGATGATTTCCGGAGTAAAGCATGGCAATTTCAAGTTCTAGATTGCATGATTCTGCAGATGTTTTTGGACTTATTTCAAATTTAATGAACCTCACAAAATGTTGTCAGCTAGCCTGAGTAAAATAAATTGGATCGAGTTCCCAAAATAATGTGATGCACGTATTTCCAAATTTATAATTTTTATAAAAATAAGTACTCTGTGATTCTGAAATTGCTACAACATTTAACAGGATTAATTGTTTCACTTTCCAGTTCTGTGTAGTACTTTAAACGTGTTAATAAATTCATTAGACTTGAATAAATACACTTCATTTTGCTTACTTTTTATCCATTTTGAGAACCAATCTTTCTCCTTCTATGGGAAATTTTTCCAAACAGAACGCCAACTAATACGCAGCCCAAAACACCAATATAAATTGCAGGTTTGTGGAGATTTTATGATGACTGAATCCAAGCAAACTATAAGGTTACAAGTCAATGTTTTCTTTCCATACCATAACTCTGCCCACCCTCCCCCCCAGTTGAATCTGTTCATTAAAAAGCTTTGTTCTAGTGGCAAATTCTAACTTTTCCTGGTAATTCTAGCAAAAGTCTTATGTTTGCAATTAGTCAGGTTCCTACAAAATCTGTAACCTGATGCTTTGACTGGTCAGAAGTTTGTTATGCTACTCTTCAGTCCAAAGAGTCAGTTACCTTACTTTGAGAGCTGAGAATAAAGAAGGGTAGTGCCACTACTGGTTATAAAGTCAGAAAGCAAATTTCATATAAACCCACACTCTAAAAATATGCAGAAGAAAGCAATTTATCTTTCTATTAATTTGCTTGCCACAGTTTGAAACAATTCTGGGCTTAAAATCATGTAAAGAAATTTCTGTAATAAGTATAATAAGATGATTTTTTTTTTTCTTGGTACTGTGGATGGAACTCAGGGTCTTCACACTGAGCTACAGCTCAGGTCTTTTTATTCTATCATTACTATTGTTATTGCCATTGTCGTCATTATTACTATTTGGAGACAAGGTCCCTGTAAATCACTTTATGCTCAGGCTGTGTGAGAACATGGGCTGTTTACACCTCTGCCTCCCAGAATGAGCCACTGAGCCAGCCTGGAAGAGGAATTCTTAACCAGAAATGAACAGGACGTCTAGTGTATGTTTTACATTTTAAAAACAATATTGTAGCAGTTATTTTAATTCAGCCAATTAACATATTTCCTAACATCCCCGAAGTCCACACAGATCAAATATTTCTAGCACTCTTTAGATAGGAGTAAACAATAAAAAATGAGAAAAAGTACTTATGGAAAATCGTATAATGCATTAAAATGTTATAATTCATCTCATTTTCTGTAGTAGTTTTGCAAGTGTTCTTTAGTGAATCTCTTTTCAACTTGTGATAAAAAATAAGGTGACTGCTCTGTCAAATGCCATCTAGTGGAAAAGCAGGCTTCTAAACATATTATGATGCGGCCTCATCCATGTTATTGACAAGGCCCGGCACAGAGAAACTTCTGGCTCTTCTCCAAAGTCAAAATGGCCATGAAACATAAATGCTTTCAATGAATTCAGGATGTGGAAGCAGGCGTGAAAGGACGACAAAAGACACTAAGGAAACAGGAACTCCAGAAACAGTTCAGGAACTGGCAAGAACAATTGGATAAGTGTGTTTGAAGAAAGAAAGAGTGGTTTGAGGGATATTAATGACGCCGTGTCCTTTACTGTGTTTTGTTTTAAAAAAAAAAAAAAGAAAAAAAAATCTAAACATTCACTATATTTTTCGATCACGTATGTGTGATTTGGCAAATAGTTGTTCATTATAATATTAACCTGAGGACTGTGAATACCATTTGAATATGTAGGCACAGGGCCTGCTTAAGAGAGTTGGGAAAAACCAACTAGATGAGATGTCCTCTCAATTTAATCTTAAAAATAAGTAACAGTTGGGGATTTGACTCAAGTGGTATGAGCACTTGCCTGGCAAGCCCAAGGCCCTGAGTTTGATGCCCAGCACCCCCCCAAAAAAATTAGTAACAGTTTTCTAACAACAAGAAATTGAGAAAAATATCTCAAGAAATTCCTTTAGTATGAGTCGCCTGCACACTCAGCACGTGTACAATACGTAGACAGACTTTCTTGCAGAGTGTAACACACATGGCTTCAATTCCAATCCTAATGGAGGGCTGGTGCCCGCCCAGAACCTCCTGAGACAGAGGGCCCTTTCCTGTCTGCATCGCCATCAGCAATTTTGCCTTTTGAGTTCTGACTAGAATCATAAGCCAAGGTGGGGTGACAGCATTCTTTGGCTTCTCTTGTTCTCATGACTTCTCCCACAATCCATTTCTAGAAGTTTCTAAACCACACGGCCAGGTACAGTCCCAGGAAGGGCCACATTTCTCTGCTATCAATTTTTCCATATTGGCTGCTCTTCCATCCCTGGGACAGAAGACCCCCCACCCACAATTTAAAGGAAGGGAATTCATTTCGGCTCTGAGTTTTCAGAGATTCATCCCATGGCAGAAATGGCGTGGCGGAAGAATATGGCGGAGGAGCACCATGGAGCTGAGGAATAAGATCCCTAAAATGTAGCTGAGACAAGAATACACCCTTCTGGTCATGCTCCCAGTGACTCGTCTCTCCTGATCAGGCTCCATGCCTGAATACACGAGACTTTTGGGGACGTTTTAGATTGATATCATAAGACACCTTTTATGAATGTATCAAATGCTTGATAACCAATTACTAGCAAATAATTGAACCAATAAGTTACGTAAACCTGACTTATGAATGTGAACTCTGATAGATAAAACAAATTTTAAGGTAAAAAAAAACAATTACAGAGTGTGATAAGACCCTTTTAAATACACTGAGGCTTTGGGGTTTTCTTTTTCTGTGGAAAAATAACATGATTTTTTAAAACTATTTTTAAAATACACAAATACGATGTTTGTTTTTTCAGCCATATGACCTGAATTATTAAAACTAAATTGCTATAATTATTATGGTAATATACTTAATAATGTTCAAATAAAATATGTACAAAATAAATACAATTACATAATATGACTCAAATGTAATACTATAATAAAATATAATTACCTATTTTTAACATTTTGGATTTACTTTGTGTATAGTAGCAGGAGGCTCCAAACCTCATTACATCAAGAAACCCAAACTTTAAACAGAAAATGTAAGAAAAGAACTGCAGAGAGACAGGAACTGGACATTTACAACATGCTGCAGAAGTTACTGTAAAATCTCGGGCTGGGGATTTAGTTCAGTGGTTAGAGCGCTTGCCTAGCAAGCACAAGGCCCTGAGTTCGATCCCCGGCACCACAAAAAAAAAAAAAAAAAAAAGTTACTATAAAATCTCAAAAACAGTCAGTGATCTGATTATTAATGTGGACACTTGGCATCCCGTGGACGACTCTGGCCTGCCGCCCACCTTCGTAAATGCAGCTTTAGTTGAACACAGCCTGGTCCTTGGCACACTGCAGCTTTAGTTGAACACAGCCCGGTCCTTGGCACACTGCCTAGGACCTACTTTGTGCCGTGATAACAATGTTGAGTTGTCGTGACTGGTAGAACATCGGCCCCCAAGTCTGAAACATTTCTTCTTTGGCCCTTTAGAGACAAGGCTCGCCAAATTCTACCCTGGAATATTAATTTACCTTCATAATAGTGCTTTGAATCATAAAAATTGCATATATTTACTGTAGAGAATTTTCTATTTAAGAAAACAGAATGGAAAATGGAGACATTTGGGAGATGGGTAAAGGAATTAGGGAGAGCAGCCATGGTAGGTAAAGGGATTGGAAGATGTGTGGGCAAAGGCATTGGAAATGATCCAGATATGTTATATGCATGTACTTTTCTCCAGTGTAAACCTGACTATGGTGTAAAACAAATATACAGTAATAAAAAAATCATGAATAAAAAGAGACATATATGACAGCTTTTGCTAATAATTCTACATCCCAAAGATTCTGTTCATAGATAAGCTCTCCCTTCCTTTCAAATGCTAATCTCTGGAATGGATTCAACGTATTGTGTTTTACCTGGTAGATATATGTCATTTAATTTTGAGTTTTTTTTTTTCATTATAGTGCTTATTAACACACATAGATTGTAGCAGTTAACCTAAGTTGTGGTATTTCCACATACGCATCCAAATTGTATGCAATGGTCATGTCTGTCTGCCATCTCGATCCCTACACCCCTCACCATCCCCAGTTCCTGCTAATCCTACTCAGATGTCTCTTTTCTATGCAAAGTTCAGTTCACCTTGATAAACTGAGACTGCTGGATTATATGATAGTTCTATGGATAGATTTTTTTATATATAAAAGTGGTTAGTTTATTGTAGTTCAAATATGTAAAGTGAACCTTCAAACATCTTAAAATTAAAAAGGTTAACAGTCAAATAGGAGTGTAGTTTACAGAGAACACTCAGAAAGGGAATTTTCTTGTCTAAACCAGAATACTGATAAAGGCCATTTAATTGAGAATAAAATGTTTAACCAGCAGTTCTGTTCTGGTCAACATGTTAGTTCTGAATACGGTTCCATTATGGTTACAACTTTGAAGAATCTCCATAATATTTTCCATCATGGCCTTATGAATTTACTTTCCCACCAGCTGCATAGAAGGATTCTTTTTACTTCGCATCCTCATTAAAATACACTCTACGCATATATATATATATATACATATATATATATATGTATATATATATAGCGTTATATTTATTTACACAGATATATTTATACATATTTCAGTGGCCATTCTAACTGGGATGAAATGTTATTTCATTGCAGTTTTGATTTGAATATCCCTGGTGGTTAATGTCATTAAGCCTTTTTGCATGTATTCATTGGACTTTTGCATTTCTTTTGAGAAATGTTTATTTGGTCGTTTACCCATTTTCAAGTGGATTACCGTTTTTCGGTGTTAATTTGTTTGAGTTGCTTACATATTCTGGATATCGATCCTCTGTCAGATTAACAGCTGGGATATATTTTTCCCATTCTGTGTGTTACCTGTTAAATGTGTTTTAGATATAAAGAGTTCCTACTGAGTTCACAATGTACTCCATCATATTTATTGAGCAATTCCTTTGTGCTATGCTCTGGGAACACTTCCTGGTTATATGAATTTGAAAGAAAAGAGACTGAGACACTAACTACCTCCTGACATCATGAGGAGGGGTGAATAGGAGCCATCCGCACAGACCTGGCTTGTTTACACTGCTTCTTCAGCGGGGGATCAGCCTCAAGTGTCTCTAACTCCCCAGCAGTTTCCACAGGTGCCAGCACCTTGGGCAGGTAATCATGGCTTAGGTTATTGCATAGTGTGCACGGACAAGGTGTTACCCTGCTCAGTCTCTGGGAGCAGAGTGCAGAACACGCTGATAGGTGATCTAGGTCTTTTCAAAGTATGGAGAGAAGATGTCCACGCGTGCTGGGTGAGCTAACACAACAAGGTGATCCTCAGAAGCCCTGAGTTTTCATCTTTCTATAGCATCGAAACTATCTCCAGTGACAAAATCTCCCTGAGTATCAACTACAAATATAATAATATTTTTGGTGGGGAAAATGGAGAGAAAAATTTGATACATATTTGTTTGAGGACTCAGGACCTAAATATAAACAGTAATGAAAACAAATAATTCAAATTTTAAAATTTGACATTTTATATAGTTATAGAAGTATTATATGATTTTAGTTATTTTATATTTTATTTTGTTTTTAATAGCATATAAAATTTCAAAAATTTTTAAAAGTATGGTTTAAATTATGAAGTTATATTGTGAAATGAATATTTATTTACAAAAAATTCATGAAAAAAAGTCACAGTATCATTATCTCATGTATTTTTTCTGCATATCACAACATCAATTAAATGTTCAATGATTACACATTGCATTAATATTGCACAGAATTGTGTGATTGGGTGTGTGTGTGTGTGTGTGTGTGTGTGTGTGCTGCTAGGGTTTGAACTCAGGGACTTTGGGCATTCCCAGACATTTTTTTTTTCTTTTCTTTTTTTTCTGAGACAGGGTCTTGGTAAATTTTTTTTTTTTTTTGTACCGGAGATCAAACTCATGGCCTTGCTCTTGCTAGGCAAGCACTCTAACCACTGAGCTGAATCTGCAACCTTGGGTTTTGTTAAATCACTCAGGCAAAGTTGCCCAGGCTAGGTCCCAACTAGTGATCCTCCTGTCTCACCTCCCAGAGTGCTTGTATTATTGGCATGCACCACCATGCCCGGCTTATTTAGGAAGTTTTAATTAAAATTGAACCTCGGATTTTGCAATGGTTTTCACAACATGCCATATGACTTTCTATATAACATTTGCAGTACAGTCAAATATTAATATATTTAATTTTTTGAGAAATGTAATCATAACCTACATTTTTCTGATTTTTATGTAATCATCAAAAGTAGCCCTCCCTCCAGAGCACTATGCAGAAATGTGCTTATTGCTTTATTAACCATATAATTAGCAAATGCTGAGTTTTGATTATACATTGCACTATCTATCCACCTCCTTACTCCAAAATCTGCAATCTGTGAAATCAGACAACCTCCTCCTTGTTTATACTTCTATTTCTAGGACCTAAGTCAGTGAGTAACTGATAAAAGATGAGTGAATAAATGTACTATTTGCTAAATATCAAGTGGCAAATATATACCATATTTGTTACAGTGTTCACAATGGAGACTAATTATAGAAGCTGGTCTCAGAAACCTTTCATTATAGACCACAAATACTTAAGGGAAAAATGTATAAGGTTGGTGGCAGAAGAAAAATAAAACAGAGAAGATGGGCTGATGACTGCTTTTGGAAACCAGCCACTGAATCAGTTTGGGTCTCTGGGTTAATAATAAGGTTTTAAGCACTCTGGCTAACCACACTGTGATAGAGACAAGCTGACCTGAGACATCCTGCCAAAATGACACCGGCACAAGAGAAATACACGCCAAGACAAAAATAATCATGGAACCAATGATGTAATGCTAACAAATAGAACATTTCTAAGACACTCAGTTTAATAACCATAAAACTTCACAATCAAGAGGTGAGACCAAGCTTCATATTCCTGCCAAATGTTTCCAAGGAATCTGGCAAGAAACACAGGAATGTTGTTTTTGGAGAAGTAGTGTGAAATCTGGATGGAGACGGATGCTGATTACATGCCTCTGAATTCTCATTTTTATTACTCAGAAGATAATTTCAGACAATATCCCAATGTCATAGAGAAAATGAAGGTTCCAGCCCAACACACTTTTGGGTGGACTCCCAAACTATTTCAATGTAATATTTCCATGGAAATATTTCAATAGTAGGAGAACAAAGAGAGAGAAGTCTTTGGCTGCACGAACATTTGGCAAGCATAGTCAAGTACCACTGCAAAGAGCACAGGTTACGGGGGGACTGGCCAAGTCTGAAGCAGAAAAATTTCCTCTGGACCTGATGGAAAGTAAAAAGAACATTTTTCTAATAGTTTTCCTAGAAATAATTAAAATGTTTTTCCAATTCTCTTCCCTCATGTAAATTGCATGAAGTAAAAATAAACAAAGGGAAGCTTCTGATGGCACACGGGGTGAATCATTTTATTCACTGGAAGTTTCCCAAAATAAACACTCACATTGAGAGATCATCTGTTAATTCTTCTTCAGAAAAATCTTGAATGAATTCAATCCAAGTTTTGTCTTTTATTATTTTGCATGGCTCATAAACTGCAGCTCAACTGTATGTTACTTATAGTTCACAGTCAAGTGTAAATATTATATATGCATATATGTGTGTGTTCAATATTTTAGTCTGTTTTTCTAATTGGATTTAAATAACACTGAGGATGTAGAACCATATGCTCCATTATATCTTTTCCAAAAAAATAGTAAGGTCTGCTCTTTATTGCTTCATGAACAATAAAGAGAAGATGGTACGTTATGGACATTACCATAATAAAGGATCTGAGAAATCTGACAAAGCATCTTGTTTCTTTGTCAAACAAGAAGATAGTCTCTAAGTCTCAAAGAGCACTCAGAGCAGAACACATTCCATGAGCACCCAGAATGTCTGCCGCTTCTCAGAATGAGGGCACCATGAACATGTGAAGCCAACTTCCTTTCTGAGCCCGGAGTGGCACAACACAGGATGGAAGGAAGTTTTAATGACAGTAAATGTGTAGTGCAGCTTTCAAAGTAAGTAGCTATCACAGATATTTAAAATGTGATTGATATAAATAAGTTAATATCTAAAATAAATTATACATACTATATACAATATACATATGTAATTATGAAACATATATGTGTATTCCATATAAATATGTCTTTTATATATGTATGTATGAGGTTAAAGGTGAAACATAGAACAATTGAGCATGTAACTTCTTTTTCTTTTTTTTTTTTTTGTTTTTTTGGTGCTGGGGATCGAACTCAGGGCCTTGTGCTTACAAGGCAAGCACTCTAACCACTGAGCTAAATCCCCAGCCAAGCATGTAACTTCTTAATATAACATCTCTCCAAGAATAAAGAGGAACCTTTGAATATTTACAGTTCCAAAATTTCCTGAATATCTATTTTACAATCAAATATTTTGCTGTTTCCTCAAGTGTTATGATTTTTATAAAAAGTTAATCTTTTTTCAAAAATTTTTGATGTTAAACTAACCAAAACTTTAAAATCAACAAACCATTCCTTCATATCAAATGTTTTAACACTATATAAATTCTCAAATGTAAAATGATTATGTTCTTTCATTTTTGGTTGAGTACAAAAGCCTGAAATTAAAATTTTACTCTGCAAAAGGGCATGTGTTGGGGGTTAATATAGAACAACTTGGTTGCATTCCTGCTTTTACATCCTTAATTAGATAAGATTAATAGGAGTACCATTTTTTTCTTTAAAACTCAAACACTTCCTGTCTTGGATAATTACTTTTTTCTATGCTATTCATTTAACATGTGTTGCATTTTTTTCCAGTACAACCACAAACTTTTCACAACAGCAAAAACAACAACAAAACTGTTAATTTCTAGACATCGGTGGTAAAAAAATATCATAATAAAACTGATTGTTTAAAAGTTTCATTGTTGTTTTCATATTTACAAAACTACAGTTTCCTGGAATACTGTATTTTATTAACTGGTTCCTGAGGTGGCCTTTAACACCAAGTATCTGGGGGTTGGGGACTTAGCTCAGTGTTAGAGCGCTTGAGTAGCAAGCACGAGTGCCGGAGTTCGATCCCCAGTACCCCCCACAACCTGTTACCCCAGTTGTGCTTCCCTGAGATCCTACAACATGTCTAGTCAGGGAAACTAGACCGTCCCCCGACTTTCACTACACTAGGGAGTCCACAGTGCTTTGCTGATGAACCTTGTCACTCCTGCATTTTCTGTCTCTTTTTGCTGAGATAAGAAAATAGTGTCATGTACTTCTTATTAATTACTCCAGCCAGTTATAGTGTGAACTGGAAGAGTCAGTAAGTATCTTCACATCAGTCAAATCCACCCATTCTTCGGGACTCCCTATTCTCCGGGGCAGAAACATAGCTTGTAGTGAGCATGATTGTTCTGACCCCGGGAAGGCAAGATTCCCAAAGTTCTGATCAATGGCTGAGGATCGTTTTTCTGAAATGTTCCACAGCACCCACGGGGACATCTAAGAGTCCAAAAGACGTGTAAACACAAGGTGAGCAGTAATCGAATATCAGTTCAAAAATGCTCCAACATAAACTCTGTACTAATGTCAAACAGTTCTGAGGTCATCTTTGTAAAAACAAATTGTAAGTTTTACAGAGTGACCAGTACCATTTTCAGACAAAAAGAGGAGAATATTTTAGTAAGAAAGGAAACCGTAACGAACCTGTGAGATGAATCTGTAAGATTACTAAGAAGGCTCATGATAAAGTACAAACTTTATTCACCTGCTCTGCCGGTAAAAGAAAGTACCAGGTATGATTAAGAAATGTGGTGAATGTTTACTTTTTTTTTTTTTTTTTTTTTTTGGTGGTGCCGGGGATCGAACTCAGAGCCTTGTGCTTGCGGGGCAAGCACTCTGACCACTGAGCTAAATCCTCAGCCCCTATGTTTACCTTTTTTAAAAGACCTAAAACAAAAGACTCATTGTCATTAATCTATCTCACAAACCTCCCCTTGCTTGGAACAGGCTTATGACATTGCTGTTGCCAGTATCTTTATTATTTATTTTTCTTCTTAGTGCGTGTTTGTAACGCATACTGAATACGATTATTGCGGGGAGTTGTTGGTACATATACTGCACTCTTTGCAGCAGCGTGGGGGATCATTTTCAGTGAGGTCTGTAGTTGCTCACGGCTGCCTTCCTGTTCTGATTCAGTCTGTTCCAAACTTTTCCTTTCATAGTCATGTTGACTCTGGAAAAGAGTTAGAAGTTGCGTGGTGCCAGCCGAGTGTGGTGGTGCACACCTGTAATCCCAGCACCACTTGGGAGGCTGAGACAGGAGGGTCACCTGGAGAGTTAAAGGCCAACTTGAAATACATAGTCATAGTGAGACCCTGCTTCAAATAACTATACAAAAAAAGAAAAAAAAAAAGAATAGAAAAGAAAAGAAAACATTGCCAAATCTGGTGAATAAGGTGGATAAGGACACACAGTCACATTTTTATGAGCTGCCTTTCCAGTTGATGGCACTTGGAAGCACCACTCACTGCATTTTGGGTCACATCTCATAAAGACATTGACCAAGGAATACTCCCAGAAATGCTTCAGAAAGTCCTAAGAATGGTGATACAGAAAGATGGAGGTAAGAGGGGACTAATCTGAGGGGCATTAATGGCAATGTATCTTTTACTGTAATCATTTTTTGGGAGTGCTGGGCATCAAACTCAGCGCCTTACGCTTGGTAGGCAAGTGCTCTACCACTGAGCTAAGTCCCTGGCCAATTTAAACAGTCAAAGTGTATTTTTTATTGCAGCTCGTATACATTCTACAACAGGGACGATCCTTCCTAGAATCCTGAGTCAAAGAAGATATTCAGGCTGGAAACACATAGGTTAGCAAAGAGACAGACAGACAGACAGACAGAGAGACAGAGAGGGAGAAAAAATAATTTGATTCCAATATTGATTTTTATTTAGTAGGAAGAATTTTATATGTTGGAGGGACATCTCTGTGTTAGCTGAAGATGTTGAACTGGATTTATTATAGAATTGCAATGCACAGTGACTTATACGACATGACATTTCTTGTCTGATGAAATGAACTGCAGGTAAGGAGTACAGGGCAAGTAGGGGCCTGTCGTTTCTTAGCTCATGATATCACTGGGTTCCAGGATGCCTGTCCGTCGAGGTGCCAGCATCTTCAGGAAGAAGGAAGAAGAACTTGGCACAGCACTCCAAGTCCCATTTTAGAAACCTAACCAGGAAATGACACGTACCTCATAGCACTGCAGTGGTCAGGACAAAATCACATCATCAAACCAAGCAGAAATGGGGATGCAAATGTCGTTTCTACTTGTTCAACCGTGTTTCTTAACAAATTAGGGAAGCTCTATTATTAAGTTTTGCTTATAAAGCAGTAATGAGTATGGGATAGCGGAAATGATCTTCAATGCAAAATGCTTAACATGGACAGAAATAGTCTGTGGTATCTTTTAAGACATAAATGGAAATATGGACACTCTAGGGCAATGCTCCATGAGATAAAACACTCGGCAGGGTGGTCCTGAGACCCACATCATCCTCCTCTTTCATCTACTTCTGGACTGATAGGTATTTTGTACACTTGTCTTGTTCTTGTCAAGACACAATTATTCACTCTGTGCTTCCTATTACTAGCTAGACAGAGTTGAAAACGAGCTATCTCCTCATTTCTCTCCTTCTTCTCATAGAACTCACAATAGTCTTGTGTGAAGTATGGTGCAGTCATTTTCTCAGAGTCACATGGGAGTTATCTGAAATTTCTTATATTCTGTGACTTAAATTAAGATTTATATTTTTCTTCTTTAAAAATATATTTTATAATTTTAAATGTAAACATATATTTTATACATTTATTTATTCCTAATAATTTATATATTAACACTGCAAAATATTGAAATGCATGTCAGTGTTGTCATTTTTCTGATAAAACCCTCAATCTATTTAATTATCAGGAAAATTAATATATTGTTTATTATCTACATAGTATGTAACACTGAATATCCATATAAAGACTTTGAAATGCAAAGGTACTTGAAATACACAGGTCAGATATACACTCTTGGGGAAATCGGTTTAGTGATGCTGAAATAAATTAACAGGTTACCAGAATCCAGTGACGTTCCTTTACAACATTATCATGCTCCATATATAAATGTATGATCCCTCTCCCACGGACCGGGCACCAACTTGGCGAGGCACACATCCCACACCCATGGAGACCTATTGTACCTCCTTCTCACTCACTCCAACGTAGTGATCAGTCACAGTGCTATTTTTAAATATCTGTGATACGAGTTTATTTATTAATTTTTCTTAGCATGTGTTTGCAATATATAATGAATGCATTAATCATGGGTATTTTTACATAGATATATCACATCTTTTAAACCCATTATTCAGCTTTTGTTGCTGCCATGCTCGAAGCCTAAAAGCCAGCTAGCCATTTGTAATGTTTTGCCATTTCAAAATAATTTGATGGGCATATACATTAGGGTACTTTTGTTCCGGCTGTATATGTGTGCACATGTATAGTGATATATTTGTAAGTAAATGTATTTGCCACCTTAAAATGCAAATTTGGATTTCTCTAAATAAATAGAATCTCTGAAGATATGACCATCCAGAAATTTCAGAGACTGTATTTTAAAGACAAAAAGAAACAAAGCAATATAAATTTGGTGATGGAGAAGTATATATCATGGTATTAATCCAAATCTCATAAATTCAAGTTTTTTCACTAAAATATATTATAAAATAAAAAGTGATGTTTAAAATAAAAAGAACATCACTGAAGAAAACTTAGAATTTTACTCACAAGATAAATTTTTTTTATAAAAAACTTGCTTGTGTAGATTTTACCTTAATAGTGATATCATCTGTAATTTCAGGAAAAATGAGGATCCAAGTGCAATTTTTTCTTTGAATTTTTTTACATATCACATTTAATCATTGTCTTTTATCAAAGATGAAAAGATGATTTTTGAAAAGAATTAGGCTGTTCTAAAATATAAAATGAACTCATGTTAAGTATTCTATTTACCACCTTACTAAGGACTAAATCAGTCAGATATTGTGCCCCAAGAAAGGGCTTTTTCAAAAAGCCCTTTATAAATCAAGAACTCTAAGTTTCATGTACAAACGAATGCAAGAATTTCCTTCTTCAATGAGGGGAAGATAAGCGAATTGCATTTCCGTTGAACAGAATTAACTTGGATGTCCATAGATGCATTTTTCTTTGCTTCTAGTGCTGCTAATGGGAAGATGGGAAATAGTGCAGAGTTTTCAAGCCATGATGTTCCTAGAATGAAATCCAAATAACTCAAAACCACCCATCTCAGTCATATACACTTGTCGCCTTGTGAATTCACTCCACTTCTCAACTTGAGTCACTTTTTATCGCATGGTTAGTTTGGATTTTTTTCCATATGTTACATATTTCCAAATCACTACTAGCATTTCCATTGCCATTTCAAATTCAGTAAATAATAAGGCTGCTTAATATTTGCTTTTGCTAAGGCGAAAATAACTATGATTGATGAGTTTCACATGTGGAAACAAATGAAAAAAGAATAATTGTTTCAATGCTATAGCTGCACAGCTGGGTCCAGGCAGAGATTAATTCGGCTGACAGAAGTTTACTGAGTGTTGGTTATGGAAGAAAACGAAAGCGGACGGTGACATTTGTGTGCAGGAAGCCTGAGGGGACAAGTGAAGTCAGCAAGCAGGAACTCGGCCACTAAAACACCACCGTATACCTCAGATACCTTCTTACTCCTAACACCAGACACGCTCATTAATATGCCTCAGAGTGTGCTCTTCACACATACAGCGTTCCCGCTACACAGGGGCAGGAGTAAATTGATTTTTAACCAGAAAATGTGTATAATTTTCTAAAACATAATAATTATTTACATAATTATTGGTTTCCACAAATTATCATCTAGGTTTGTAAAAATAGCTCTAAAGAAAGGAAAATCACAACTCTGCGGAAAGAGATAACCTAGAAAAGTGTGCAGTATGAGCACACACCACTCCAGTGGAAATGGCTTTTGATCTGTTACGAAGTCTTTCAGAATTCTTCCTTGCAGCACATTCACAATCTTAGTTTTAGGCTTTTTTTTTTTTAATGATCTGGGAGACCTGTTCTGAATCAGGACTGTGAACTTATTCCTTTTATAGATTAGCATCACGATGGAGAGACCTGGACGCATACATTGAAGACTCTGGGTACCAGTCATCGGTCTGCTACTCACTGTGTGACTTAGGGCCGTTTACTCAAAATCTGAGGCACTATGTCTTCCTCCGAATTGAGGTAAATTTCATCCTAATGATAATGTATCCAAGTGTCCATCTCTGTGCCTGGCACAGACTGGGCCCTTTCGAAAGGCTTGCTCCTGTTATTGCAATATTTCTAACACTTGTATTAACCCTTAGGTCCTCATTCTTAACCGAAGCAAATGCATTCATACCTCACTCTGTGCTTACACAGAGCGCTGTTAGATTCGGGTATCCTACTCTTTTATTGTCATTATCTTAGTCCCTGTATCGATCACCTACAGGTATTTAAGGGCCTGCTTTTGGAATAGTGTATCCAATGTTTCCTTAGGCATCTAGCTGATCTGTTCAATCAACAAACTATTAAATGCCAGCATTCCTGTCTCAAGTAGCTTACTTATGCTCCATGGATATGAAAGAAGTAGATCTAGGTCACAGTGTTCAGGGAACCTTCTCTACTGTGATGGATATAGGAAATGTTGTCGGCTCTTAAGTGAAAACTGTAATTCACCAAGTACTATGCCAAGTATTTATGTATGTATGACCTCACTTAATCATCACAACAAACACTTAAAATCCATTCAAACATCAACCATACATATTGGTGCAGTAACCACACAGATGAAGTAAAAAGTAAGACTATCTGATGCCATTTCTGGGGGATTCGTGATGAATCTTGTTAGTCAGGTGCCAGGACTGCAGAATGACAAGTAGGCAGGCTGGGTAGCATCATCGTGGACACACCCGATATGCTAGAACATCACAAGTTTCAATTTGTCGGACTCTGAAAGGACTCTCTGGTGACCTGTCAATGGCCAAGATGGGGAAATACAGCTGAAAATGTCCAGGTCCAGCATTTGTCAGACCAAATATGCTGGTGAAGAAAGGATTTAAATGTTAGGAATTAAGAAGCCCTTGTAGAATTCAATCCGGCATTAATATGGACATAAATATTTTAATGCATATTTGTATCTATAAAATAGTTTGGTAGTGAGCGTAAAGTTTTACACAGCAGCAAAGGGTCAGAATCTTTATGGATATGAATTCTTGTGCAAGCGATACCAGATGTCATTCCCGAGATTTCTCTTCAAAGGGATCGACTTCCCTTGAGAGATTCGTAATACATCAAAGAACTTCCCACCATGTCTTCAGCTCTAAATATTCCACATTTTCAAAGTAGCTGTGGGTTAAGTCTGGTCCCATTAACACACTTTCTCTATAAATGCCTGCCAACATTACTATATTATCGACATGACCTGCTACAAACTTCTGACACTAAAACCACAATTTCATTTTTCTTATCTTTCTCCTTTGCTCGTCTTTTATTCCTGTCTTCCTCCTTTGTCCAAAACACCCAACCAGGCTTTCTTTACCAGGATAATTTATACTTTATACTCCTTGCTACAACTTCAGCACAGATATCTTGTTATTCAAGAAACCCTGTTGAATATTAGATTTTTGATAAAGATCTTCCCTATCATACATAACATTGAATGCACATGTTTATATTTGCTGCGTTCCCCTCAGCTCTGATATTGTCCTGTCTTCTCAAGCCACCCATCAAGGCCTGGCCATGCCTTGCACACTACACGAATTCCAACCTCAGATCAGTACTCTTCAGGACTACAACCCTGACTCCATGCACGGAGGTCTGCTAACCCCATTATGAACTTCTGATACATGTACATTTCTGTAGTTTGCTTCTTACTCTGTTCTGTTCAAACACTGTATATTAGCTTCTCTCAAGTTTCAGGGCTCTTTGCCTTTTAGGATTTCTGCAGATCTAGACTCACTCTCATTTTCAGCGCATAGCAGAGAGATGCTCAGTGGTCAAATCAAGAGACAACCGGGTACAGATATCCAGCACCCTTCCACAGAGAGTGAATGTACATAACTATCTCAGTACTTTGTGTCAAAATGGGTACCGTTGCACAATTAAAGAGACAGAGTATTATGATATGAAGAAGTAACAAAATGAACAGGGAGCTGATGTAGTGCCCAGAGAGTATATAAGGATAAATAAATTAGTCAGAACAGTCGAAGAGGAAGTGACAGTGTGATGTCATGAAATAGACATTCTGCATAAGCAAGTAGCAATTAAAGAAGCTAAATCAAGAACTTGGATGTAGTGCAAACCTGGAGTTCCCTGACTCGGATGGATTTACTGGTCAATTTTATAATATTAAAGGGAAAAATATTATGAATTCCAGGAGGGAGAAGAGGAAATAAATACTAACTCACCCTAATATCTATCACCAAACCCAGGGAAAATGATTAAAAGAGAAGAAATCTGCAAATATCTATCATGAACATATATAGAAAAATATTCCAAAAAGTTTAGCAATCATATTTTTCAAATGTGTTGTACGAAAGAATCTTACACTATAATCAAATGGTCTAGTGCAACATTCAAAAATCAAGTGCAGTAATCTACTATACCTGACTGAAGAAAAAGAAATCACACGATAATACCATTTGATGCATAAATAGCAAATTTCAAATTTTTGAGGTGCATCTGCTGAGTGGTTGTTATGGCTAGAGAATGCAGGATAGACGTGAATAGCAAGGGCCTGGGTGAGGTAGGGTTTGCCATTTTTGTTTTAAGGATTCTGTTTGTCTTATGGAAGATATAAGTTTTTGGAATATTTTTCTTCACAGTTGTTTTGAAGCCTTAATATCAAATTAGTATCAGCGAATACACTATTTTCAAAGTGGGAGAGAAAGTATAAGGGAAAACCGGTGAAGTGTGTAAGAAGTAACTGAAGGTCTGCCAGTGGGCGGAGGCAGCGGCCCGACCCAGGTTAAAAGTAGAAGCTGACACGGAGAATGTGAAAATACGGCAAGAAAAGGGAAAGCCGAAGGGAAAGCCATCCAGGAGGTAATGTGCACACGACTTGTCCGTAGAGTGGGCACGGCCACTGAAGGGCAGGCGAAGTGTTAGCAAGAACAACCTGCGTATCTGGCTTACTTATTAAATACTCACCTAACTTTGACAAATAAGAATAATTACAATTTGAGAAATTAACTGAAAAGGAAAAGAAAAATGCAGATATGTCTGCTATAAATTGAATAATCTTTGAGAAATGTTGCAATCGTTAGTAACATAAATTTTGGTATAGAGTAGACAGCGAAGTTGATGCTTTCTCTGAAGGTACTACTTATCCCTCTGCTTTCCCTATTGTGTCCTAATCAATTTGAAAGAGAGATATGGTCAATAGGAATATGGAAATCTAATAGTAGTTGGACTGGTGAATAGAAGGATCAGGTGACGAGCCACATCCCAAAGTGGACATTGTAATACTCACTATACTTGCTTCCATTCTGTTCTGTGAATTCGTATCTCCATGAGCGAGAAAATAGATGTGCATGTCTATGAGGATTATACCATGAGTGTAAAGAGTCCTAGAAGCAGAAAAGAGATGTGACCTCCAGAGCTGACTCTATGAAGCCCAGCGTGGTGGTGCACACCTGTAATCCCAGCACTACTTGGGAGGCTGAGGCAGGAGGATCTCCATGAGTTTGAGGCCAGTCTGGGCTACATAATGAGTTCAAGACCAGCCTGAATTACATATGAGACCCTGTCTCAAAAATAATAACAATAATTCTTTTTTTTTTAAGTATGCATGGGCCCTTATGCATGCAGACTTTAGTAGTGACCTGGTACTGACTAGCTCCATGAAAGAAGATTTCAAAGAAAAGATATAAAAAGAGGTCATAAGAAATCAAAAGCTCCTTAATACCTTAACTCGTCTATCTATTGATGAAGTGTTAGTGCATTTTAGACTCTAGGCAACCTGCACTTCATAAATGTACCTTCATGTTGAATGAGTAAAGACAAGTGGTCTGGAGGCTTTCTTCGATATTATTCCCTTTTGAAAATGAAGGGTAAGTTTCCTCATGGAACTATGAAGAGAAATCTGTTCTGAAATCAAACATTTCTTTCCCTTTGATAAATATAAGCTAGTTCCAAAACATACTGTTCTCTTATCTACTAGTATCAATGGACTTTAAAAAACAGTACATTTATTCTATATTTCCTGTGTGTTAATATTGAATTTCCCTCTCCCATTGGATTACAAGAAGTCTATTTTCTACGGTAAGAATGTTTAGACTTTGTAAGTGTTTACCGAGCTGCACCAGGGAAATACTGTAGCAAATGAAAATTACATTTTATTCTTGCTGTGTGCCCCTGCTGCTTGGGCACCATAGTCTTTATGTGGGCATTTAAAAACAAGGATGCACAGAGCAACTGGATATTCTGGTTTGAGATAGTTAGTTTAAAGCCTCAGTGTCTATATTTTTCTCAAATATTTGAGTAGTTTCTCTGTGCAGCCAGAATTTAGAATCACGGATTTAAAGGGTTATTATTTTAGTAAAAAGAAGATTAAAATGTGTGCATCGATCAGTGATTTACAAATTATTATGGAATCAGTAGAAGATAAACAAAAGGCTACATTTGCTTGAGCTTTAAATTGCAGATAATTAGGCCAAAAATGAAAGGGATAGTTTATTATATATTATTATTTCCCCTAAAACACATATATTTGGATGAATGTAATAGTACTTCATAAACCAGGAAAACATCATTATAATTCAAACTTATGTTTTGAGTTCTACTTAAAGACTTTGATTTTTTGTCAGCAGAGAAACTTTCACAAATAATGAAAAAGATTCTGTTCAGTCCATACTTTTGAAAAATTATGGTTCTTAGTATCTTGAAACACTTACTGATACTTTTATAATAAAAATAATCATGACAGTATTTATTGAAATCATTTCTCTGTATCTTTCTGAAATGCTTTTTTAAAAAGTTCATATTGGTAGAAAAAATTCTAAGACAGTATACAGAATCTCCATCTATTCCACACTCGATTTCCACTATTATCAAATAACTTATTAATGAACTATCATTGGCATATTTTCATCAGAAAGTCTCTATTTCATTCAAGTTTCCATGATGTTTACCTTACGTCCTTCTTTGTTTCTAGGTTTCCATCCTGGTTATCACATTATATTTGGTCATCCTATCTCCTTAGCCTGCTCTTGAAATGAATGCTGCGTAGATGCTATTACTTTGGATGATCTTGGCAGTTTTTAAGAGTATTCGCTGGGGACTTTGTTGGATGCTTCTTTCCCAGAATGCACCAGGGGCTATAAAACTGGAGCTGTCCGGTTTGGGGAGGAAGACCCCAGAGAGGCAGTGCAGATTTCACGACTTCATGTTTAAGGTGCACACTGCGTGGATGACCAGGATGGTGGATGACCAGGATGACTGAGCTTGACTTGGGGACTGTGTGGCTGGTTTCTCCAGGGTCAGTCTGATGTCTTCATTCCCCATTCTACGCTATACTTTCTGGAAAGAAGAAATTTATGCTCTACCTCTTTAAGGTCAAAGTACCTATAAGAATTACTTGAAATTTACTTATGTAAGAGATTTGCCTCTTTCTCCCCCATTGATTGATTGATTCATTCATTCATTTCAATGCTTTGAGAACATGCTTTCCTTTCTCTACTCCAGCAACAGGACCACAGGTTATTTTTCTAGGTGCTGCTGATTTAAAGCATGTGGGATGGAACTGGGATGAGTTAAAATGCCACAGAATTCTCTGTTGTTACAGAGACCAGACTTAATATAATCAAACTGAATAATTTAAGTAGCAAGAACCAAAGAAGTCAGTGATAAGTGTACAAAAGTAGTAACAGAATTGTATCTGTAGGAGCCTGGGTAATACTGTGAAAAGATACAAAGATGCTTTATGACAGGATGGTATTTTCTCCGTGTTTAATTTTTACCCTGTATGATTGTCCATGTGAGAATATATCTCATGAATTAAATATGTCTTTGGTTTTCCTGAAATACAGCAAGAGCCCTCAAAGTGCATTTTACTTGCAGAATTGTAAAAACAAATGCTATAGGCACCATAGAAATGAAAGGTAGATATGAGACCAATATTGAGAAAACAAATGCAAATAAAAAAGTCATGACATTGCCTCACTCGTGTCTGGAATCTGCAGTCCCAAACCAGGCTGCATTCTCCACCCACTTGGAGATCACCGGATTACATGATTAAACTTAGTTGAACTTTATAACTGAAAAGCTGCTGAACTCGCTTAACTGGAAAAAGTCCTTTGTCAGTTTTTCGTATTGGATGAGGAGGTTAAAGTTATGTTAGAACACCAGGCCTTATCCATGTGCTTGAAGAAAAATCGCATTCTGTCTGGCGCCTGCAATCAAAAGTGAGAAGCTCGTGTACTTCTCCCTCCCTTGCCAAAAATCTGCTGCAGAGAATTTTCCAAAAATGCTTGTAGCTTCACCTGGAGCCACCAGACATCAGTGGTTCTTAACCTGTGCCATGCATTTTAATCACCGTGTAATTTGGGACGTGAGATTTTAAAAGCCCCTGATTATTTTTAATTTGTAGTAAAATTCACAAACAACAGAAATCCTTAGCTTAGCAATAAAAGAATTCTTTCAAAATAAGCTTTTTCCTTCCTATTATTTTCCTGATTCTGGTTACAATGACCTTTCAATCACTAGTCCAGATGTCACGTGCCAGCATTTAATAGGTCTCTGTTTGGACATTTGATTAAATATTAATCATTATTTTACCTCTAAAGTGTACATTTGTCTGCTACATTTTCTTCATACCCTTTATAAAAATATGCATTTAAATGCTTATCTTCCCAAGACACAACTAGGGTAATTTTGAGTATGGTAGTGAACGTAGGGGTATAACGATCTTGTGTAAGGTATTAGATAAATCAAAGTTTTTACTTATTTTTGGAGAACTTGGTAACATACTTGCATCTCAACACCTATGACATTTAAGGGACAATGCACATATTTTTAAATCTAAAATATTTTAGGTCAATATGTGTTCATATGTATCTGAATATTTTTAGATTTAAATGTGTAAGTATAAAAGATACATAATTGAGGTGATAAAATATCAATATGTTGACCAAAACTAATTTCATCTCCCCCTACCTGGAATGTTTATTAGCCTAAAAAGGTGCTTCATTTTAAACGTTGATAGTTAAATAAGTTTCTATTCTGAAACACTCTTGAAATTAAACTTTTTAGAAAGATACACAATTAGTAAAACAGAAGGCAGGCTCAGAGAGCGAGCAGCCGGAGACGAAGCTCACTGCTGGGAGACGGCTGTACCCTGGGGAAGCAGGGACCGGGGCAAGTGGAAAGGAAGATGTGAGATGCGATGTGAGAAATACAAATGTGACCATGTTGGCAGGAATCTGTGGAGGAAAATTCTTTTTCAGGAAAGAGGATTATTTTAAGAAATACAGTAGACAGAAGGGCAGACACCACAGCAGTCATCTTTTTTTTTTTTTCCTTTTCTCTCTCTTTCTTTCTTGGTAAACAGTATGAAAACATGCTTACATAAGAAGAAAGAAAACAGGAAGCAAAATATGAAAGAATCAAGGAAAGAGGTGGGCCTTAAACCCTGCGAAGTTCCAGACCAAGCATGAGGCCTGTGATCAGAGACCCGAGGAGACCAGCCGGACAATGAAAAAGACACAGCAGCATTTGAGAAGAGGCTAGCTGGGAAAGATGAAGAAACGCCTTGTAACTTTTGATGTAAAAATTAATAAAACAAAAATTGCTATGTCGGTGAATTTAGCAAAAATTCCTAGGAATGTTTGTTTTTCATTAATGAATGAATCCATATTGACCTACGTCTTGACCTTGAGACACAGCATGAAATAGGTCAGCATAACTCTCCTCCCAGACTAGACTCTACAATTAAAATCCTTCCTACAGTGAGACTGCTGAGTATTTGTTTATTTTTCACTTCGTCCTCAAGTTCTGAGTAAAGACAATTATCAGGAAGCACACGGCCCATAAGACAGTGCACATTACGACAGGTAAGAAGAAATGTAATAAAACTTGGCTTCTAACAACAGGTAGCAGCAGCAACAACAAACACGTAGTCACAGTAACAAGATGTGACACAGACTGACTTTTAGGGTTAAAATTACCTGGAAGTTGCTTTCTTCTTGAGTCCTCAAACACCATCTTCTAAAAACAAGGATAGTTTATAACTGGATGTATCTGTGTAATGTTATATCCAACCAGAGAGAATGTAAAACAAATATTTTTATGGTTTAAAGTTTTTTTCAATTTTCGTTTTATATTAGTACATGTTTACAATACAGAAAGATCTCCTTCTCCCCGGGAGAGTCGCTGTTTGTACCTCAAGCATCGGAATTCTCTTTTCTCCCCTTCCTTCTGAGCTGGGCTGATGCGTCTTACTGCTCCACCCGCTGGGAATTTGCAAGCCACATTATCGAGGGCACCTTCAGTGTTTTAGATGTTCCTTCATACATCACTGCCCTGGAGAACTGTGTTGGATTCTTTCATGAAATGCCCTCCCTACTCTGCTTTTCCTGCTTTGATAGCATTCTTTGCAGTACTAACAAATTTAAGGCCAGTACGAGGAACCCGGTACCAGTGGCACGTGTAAGAGCGCGGACGGCAGAGTCTGGCGGGCGGTAATCACACCTGTTCTCGCCTGATCCACTGTTCTTCATTTCGGGATTGGGGAGATTTTGGAAAGTTTGCAAGAAACTTTGATTCCTGACCTGTAACATGCGGAGACACGCAAAGACATGGAGTACAATGCCACGAGATCTGCCTGCCACATTCCTAACAGGGTTTCTGCACGGCTGTGCCTCGTGGCGACTGCTGGCTCAGACGTTACGTCACGCTCGGCTGAAATCTCAGCTCTCCCAGAAGATAGGTGCACAGCAAAGACAAACTAGAATACGCCCTGTTTTCGGTAAGTGGCCTCAGCGTCCCGCCGCACACTACAGGAGACTGATGAACAACTCCAAATTGCGCGCATCACATTTTCTCTCTTTCCTGCCACCAAAGTCAAACCAGTCTCCTCACGTCTGTCTCATGCGCATTTTCACACGGGAGGTGTCCTTTTCCTTACGTCACTCAGAGACATCATTGTTCTAAGACACAGCGCTCTTCACAGTGCCCTCTCGGTTAACCCGCGACCCCGCTCAGCAAGCAGTAGAAGGGCTATTATAAAGAAGAAAAATAACAACTGCTGGCGAGGATTGGGGCAAAAGAGGTAAGATTTTACCTTGTTGGTATTATTGTAAATCAGTAGAAACATCTCAGATTAAAAGTCCTCCTGCCACGAGGGCCCGTGAGTCAACTACTAAATACAGCTCGGACAGAGTAAATTCACGGCTTTGGCAACTGGAAATGCAACTTTCATCTAATACATTCAGTCTGCACGCATGCACAGAAAGAAAATCTTCTTTGTCTTGAATCTGAATTATACACGATTTTTTAAATAAAATACTAATGATATTGTCTGTTTCTTAAGGTTGTAGATCATATTAAAATCACACATATTGTAGAGTGTATTAATTTCAACCAGTTGATTTTAAATTTAGTATACTTTTTTCCTGTATTTTCATTGATTCGCACCAGAAGTCAAAGAGGTACAATCTGACACAGTATGTTCTTCACAAGTACTTAACGAATGAATAAATAATCAGACACTCAGTAGGGCAGTTCTACAGGACTGTATAGAACTTTAGGTCTAGTCCAAATGCCTAGAACTTTAATCTCAATTTTATTTTATGTTTTATTTTTTGGTGCCGGGGATCGAACTCAGGGCCTTGTGCTTGCAAGGCAAGCGCCCTAACCACTGAGCTAAATCCCCAGCCCCAATCTCAATTTTATAACTCAGAAAGCACAACATGTATTTTTTCTAATATCTCCTTTCCATATTTGACTTTAGGTACAGCATGGTAGCTTCTATATTAACAGTCATAAAGAAATTTGTTAATTACATTTTATAGATTTGGGATATAGCACTATTGATTTCATATTCCTAAGAGAAGAATTTTATGAATTACATTTTGTATTATTGAATATTAATTCCACAGAATGCTGGATTTCATCATGACATTGTCGTGTGAGCGTATAACACACTCTGACCATATCAAGTCCCTCATCGCATTTTTTTCTTCCTCCTCCCTCCATCCCTTTTGTCGTGGTCACTTTCTTCATCCTGGAGACAGTACCAACGTCACCACTCCGAGGAGAGGTGGATTTTGGCTCGCAGACATTCAGTCGGGCAGTTCTGAGGTTCATTTTGGTTCACAGTTTCAGTACCTGAGTGGGAGGCTTGAACACCGGCCTGGCGCTCTGGAAAGGCCTGCCCTGGAGGAAAGCCCCCTTGGTCACGGAAGGCAGGGAGGAAGAGACCTGCCCCGAGGGACGCCTCCGAACAGGCCTGCCTCCTACGAGGTACAGCTCGCCTGGGATCTGACCACTTTGCAAACACAAGGCCCGGGGACAGCTTCAGAGCCTGACCACAACACCCTCTTCTCTAATAATATCCGCTGTACTTTCGTGCTGTCTTTCATTCCACGTGTGGAGAAAGAAAGTGTGTCATATTTGCTTATAATTCTTTATTTTTCATAAAATTCACAAGTTTGTAGTACATATTGTTGAGGATCATCATTCCATTCTTTCGATATATTTTTTCACAACTCATATGACAGATTCATCTTAAGAGAGAATAAAACTTTAAGAGACATGAATAAATATATAAATGCATGTAGTAGACTTCAGGTACATTGCTAGTGCTGGGCATGGATATGTGTTTTTAATTGTGTAACTGTATAAAGTAGCTATTCCATTTATACTAATGAGTTAAGGACACTCAAAATATTATGACTTCACAAACATTAAATAGCATTATTGGGATTTGAATTTGGCCATACATATATAAATAATAGGTTCTTTTTTATTTATAGCTAAGTTTGCTTATTGTGTTGATTCATGTGTCCAAATATCGAAATAATAAAAATGAAATACAAATATATGGGGACAAAAAATACAACTGCAATGAGAAAATGCCACTTGTGAGTGTATATCCTGATGCATTGAAAATACCTGCACTCCTGTGTTCACTCCTCACACATAGTGTGTAAAAATTTCCCAACTGCAGATCTACAGATGAATTCACAAATCACACGGGTTTGAACAAATGCATATACCTTTGAAACTATCACAACAATCAGTAAAATGTATCCAACACCTCCAAAACCTTCTTTCTGCTACTATGTATCTGTGTGAGTGTGTGTTTATAATAAAATTTACCCCATAAAATTTGTCAGTATGTAATTGATTGCATCATTTTGAACAGCAGACTTCTAGAACTGACTGATTTTGTTTATCTTTGTAAAAGCAGGAGTTCCTCTTCTAAAAGCTGAACAATACTCCTTTCATGGATATACCATATTTTCTTATTTTTATTTAATGTGACACAAATTATACCACATTTCATTTTTCCTTGTCCCTCCTACTCATTACGTATATTAAATATGTGCACTGCTTTAAGTATCATTCACATTTCAACAGAGAAATCATAA
>PVJO010022324.1:13396-28377 GCA_004026905.1 Hystrix cristata | reverse complement strand
GGGGCGCGGCGGGGAGGCTCCCCCTTTTCTTCCCTGCATCCCCCCGGCCGAAGAGGAGAGGGGGAGGAGGGAGCCCAGCCTAACGAGCGCTAACAACGAGGAGATAACTATTACAAAGGCAAACACTGGCGCTCGCGCGCGAGCCGCCCCACAACCCGCGGTAAATAAACAAAGTCGGCAAACTGTTAGCCAGATAAACTCGTGCCTAAATCGAGTGTGACGGGCCAGGAGAGAAGAGACAGAAGGAGATAAGGTTGGAGGGGGAGTGCACGAGCCTAATCTAATAGAAGACGTTTGGAAAACAAACTTGAAACAAGGGAGAACAGGCGAGCGCTGCGTAATGATCCGCCCCGAGAGCCGGGGAGGCCGAGGGGTGGGGGCCCGGGGCGCGGAGCAGCCGCGATCGGCGGGGCGCCTGGGGGCTCCGGGGCGCCGGGGAGGAGGCTGCGCTCCCGGAGGGGGGCTGAGCCGAGTGGGGTCCCCCGCTGCGAGGGCGCGCGGGTTCGGTGTTCTCCTCCGGGCGCACCGCCACACACCGGCTGTTTCAAGGCGTTTGTACCTAAAAGACTTGGTGTGCGCAGCGCCGCAGTTAAAGGAATTAGATATTTACCAGTATGAAATAAGCTTGGCTAAGAAGAAGAGAGAGAGACATTGAAAATATGAAGCTGGGGGGAGACTTCAAACGAATTCATCATTTAGAATGGCGGAGGGGAGATTTACCAGACAGTATTGGGAAGTTATTTAGATATTAATAACACATTTTCCTGAGGCGCGACCACGGCAGCCATCTGCGCTGCTCTCCGAGCTATTTGGCTGGGTAAAATATGGGCGTCTCAAATGCTGGGACGAGATAACGCAATCAGGCTAACCCTGGTCCTAAGACTGCGCGGCGGCGTTAAACCCGGATTAACCTCCCCCACCCTCGCCGCCCCTCCCCTTTCACTGCTTTCCAAATTTTCAGTGGCATTTACATGGAAGGATTTTAAAGCACATATAGCCTTAAAGCAGTAAGGTGATTATTTGGATTTTTTTCTTTTAAAAGAATGTCTTTCTGAAAATGGTAATTGTCACATACATTATATGTAAATGATATTATATAAAACATATATATATGGAGAGAGAGAGAGAGAGACGCGGGTGTGGGGGGAGGCAGAGCAAGTGAGATTTCCTTCCAGGTTACCTCTTTGGAGTTCGTATTGACCATTCTTCTAGCATAGCATCACCCTTGATGGGTGCGCCCAAAGATATGAACATGAAATGTACAAGGTCCTGGCTTCCGCCCCAGAAGCTCCTGGTCGAAGCCCCTGACAGAGCTCACACCCTAGAAATGACAAGGATTTCTGCACGGAATAGAGACTCCAAAGGGAAGGTTCTCGAGAGGCTCTGGGGCCTTGAAGGCCTACACTAAGGGGGGCACATTCCAGGAATTCCAGGAAAATAACTCCTCTTCTCCTCCCACTCCAGACTAATGGGGTAATTAGGAAACCCAGTTGAGGACGGGCACGAGGTGCTTGGAAAGTTGGGATGCCCCCCTGAGTTTCTGCTGACCTGGGCCTTCCCTCCCCCTCATCGGGCAGAAAGCGGAAAAGGTGGAAGTAGGGTCAGCGATTTCTGACCTGCTCTGGAGGGATTGGCCCCACTGGGGTCGGGCAGGGGGAGGGAGGGAACGCGCCTTCCCAAATCGAATCAAGGCAGAACGGTGACCTAAGGGGGAAGCTTCGCCATTAGCAGATAGATCTCTCCAAAACTTCAAACAAAGTGGGGGGGGGCGCGGGAAGGGCTCCAAGAGAGCTCGGGGGACCCCTCCCAAGCTCAAAAGGAGGGGCCTGGAGGAGGAAGAGAAGGGGTCGAGGGCAAAGGGGAGGTGGGGGCCAAAGGAAGGGGATGTAAAGGCAGGGAGGCTGCAGACCGAGCTTCAGCCCCTCGGGAGAGGAAAAGAGGCTGCAGCCGGCGCAGTCTCAGGAGGGGTGGGGGCGAGGCGTGCACCCCAAGTCCACGTCGGAAGCAGCCCAGGGCATTCCAGGACGCGCGGGGTGCCAGCACCCGGGCTCTTGCTGGGCAGCTGGGCCGAGTGAGGCTAGAGGGTGAAGGGCCCTGGGGCACTGCGGTGAATTGGCTCGGGGGTTCCCGGGCCTGCGGTTCTGCTCAGGGACCTCTCCGTGACTTGGTGGCCCGGCCCTGGAAGTGCACTGGGCCTGAGCCTGCGTGGCTGCAAGGGAAGGGCGGAGGGAGGCGGTAGAGACAGTGAGCTACGGGGAAGAGGAAGAGTCAGGGCGAGAGTGTCAGCGGAGAGCGCGCAGGAGAATTCAGGGTGAGAGTCGCCGAGCGCGAGAAGAGGCGCTGGGAGTTTGAGGACGCAGAGAAACGCGGAGGGGCCGAGGGAGGCGCTGGGCAGCAGAAAGACAAAGAGACCAGTCCCCGAAGGGCTGGCCCCGGGCCGGGCAGATCCGGAGGGACCGAGGGACTCAGAACGGAGCCCGCAGGAGCGCGCGGGCCGAGAGGGCGAGCGCGGGGAGCCGGGCGGCGGCGGGGGAAGGCGGGAGGCTGGAGAGCAGCGGCCGCCCTTTTGATCCTCCGCGGCTTCCCCTTATCAGGGGCGCTTTCGGTGACACCGGCACAAAGGCGGTTCATCATGTTACGGCGCGGCCCGGCGGCTCGCTGCCATCCCGCCGCTTAATTAGAGGCGAGCGAGCCGGGCCGGCGGGCGGGAAGCAGGCCAAGCCCCAGGCGGGGGCCGGGGCTCCGCGATCGGACCCGCGCGCCTGGCGGGGTCGGGACGCGGAGCGAGGGGGCGGGGAGCCCTTACTCAGAGCGTCGCTAAATCCGACGGCCAGCCCGGGTTTCGCTGCCGGAGAGTGGGGCTCGCCACCTTCCGGTTTAGCAGCCGCCCCTTTCTTTTGCCCCTTTCGAAGTTTTGGGCTTGGAGACAGGATGGTGCGCAGGCCACCATCCCCACCTCTCTGCCGGGTGTGTAGCTGCAGGGAGAGTACAAGTGCCAGGTGCACTGGGGCTGCTCCGGGCCCACTTCGCACCCCGTTCTCCGCGGCTGAGGGTTCAGTTCCCTCCTCCGACCGACCGCATCTGAATTCTGGGGTGCGAGGCCTGAGAAAACCAGGAGGGGCAAAGCGCGTTATGGTAAAGGTTCTGGTGTGCGTCTCACACCAACTCACTAGCCGTGGAAGTTTGGACAATACACTCAGCCTCCCTGGGCCTCAATTTCCCTCCAAAAACAAACAGAATTAGGCTAAGACAACAGCTCTTACGGGAAAATCCTGTACCCCTTTCAAAATACGATTAAAAGAAAAAAAGAACCTGCACACTACACACATTCATATAAGCAGAATTTTGTGTATAGTATAAAGGGATTGCTGGGCTTCTCAAGGTATCAGAACCCCATTTCTGCGCGTTTAATGCTTCCAGGATTCTACATAAACGGGAGTGAGGAGATGGGAGGGAGCTGAGCGCCTGCCCTGGCTACTGCTCCTTCCACCCTTTTGCAAAGCAGGGGCAGCCAGCCCCCTTTTCCCCTTCCATTTCATGGTTGGAAGGACCCTTTCTGGGTTGTTCATAAGGCAGAGGTGAACATATATGTTGTGTCCCCCACTTTGTCTGCAACACCAAAAATATCCGTCCCCCTGTGGACGAGTAGGTGTGAATTCCTTCAAGCATTCTGTAAAGATTTTGTTGAGCACCTACTAGGCACCAGGCATTGTGTGAAGTGCCCAGGAACGAATACCTGGGACATCAAGGAGTCCCTGCCCTGAAGGATTTCTGACAGGTGGTGGAGACAGAAAATCAGCCCACAAACTGTGAATCTCAGGGCAAGTGTTTGTTGTGAGTTTATGGAGACTGCTTGTTTATCTAGGTGTGAGTGGTATGTGTGTGTGCACACGCCCGCGCGCACCCGTGCCGCAGCAGGGTGTGTTTGGGGTTGGGGCTGATTTTGGCAGGCAGCCCGGAGCTGACCTCTGGGGTCGTAGGCGAGAGCCCTCTGCGTCCTGGCTGCGCGGCGGGTTCGAGGAGGGACGAGGGAGGAGAGGCCGGCCGCGGGGCTCGGGAGCCTCTCGCCTTCACCGCGCCCTTTGTCTGAGGACGCGAAAAGACTGAGATCAAAGAGTCTCCCGACGCGACAGAAAAAGGGGTGGGGCGGCGGGCGAGAGGAGTAGCTCTGAAAAGTCCACCCTGAACTTTTCTGGGGTCTTTAAGGTAGGTGGGAGCCAGATCCGGTGGCGCCCCAGCCACGACTGGGCCCTCTCCACCGTGCCAAGCCTTAGCGCGGGTGACAGGTGGAAAGCGACGGCTGTGGCCTTGGGTTTGAATTCAGATCTCTGGTCTTCAGGGACCTGGGGAAGATGGAGCCGTTCTGCGTGTGTGTGTGTGTGTGTGTGTGGTGTATACCTTTGTGTAGAGAGACTGCATAGCCACTAAAATCTAAAACCGGATGCAAACGCGAGTTCGTCTCTCGCTTCTGTCTGGGGCTGGTATGGGTCAGCGGAAGTCCTAAGGGAGCTGCTGAGCCCTCCTGTTGCCGGTGAAAGCCCTCGGAAGCACCTCCGGTGATCACAGACCGAGCTCTCCCTGCGGTCCGCCTGCGCCTCCACTTGGCACGGAGGCCCCTCCTGTGCGCCTCATCCTTGTCGCCTTCCTCGCCCTCGCTCTCGCTCTCGGACTCCCTGAGCTCGGATTTACCCTTCCCAGAGTCCAAAAATCCGGTAGAAAAAAAGAAATTCCAATGAGGAACTTGGAGGAGGGAAAGGGGCGCAGCTGGAAGAAACCTTTTTCTTCTGCTTTTGACCTCCTCCCCCTCGCGGGCCAATATTCCTTCCTCTGTTCTCCCACCTGCTGCCTGCAAATGACAAATTCAGAGTGCCCGCCCCTCCCACTTCGATGTCGGGGGAAACTGAATTAGTGGAGAATCCGGACGTTTCTGGAATTTGTTGGAGGTGCTGGGAGTGAACCCTAAGACAGGAGGCGCTAGAACTTTCTTTAATAAATGAGGCCAAACCGCCGTTTACTGGAGGGCTGGAAGTGCGTTCGGGTTGGGTCTTTCCCTTCGATGACCCGTTCAGGCGACACCAAGCGGCTCCGCTGCGGCTGTCAGAGGGCCGTGACCTTTGCGCCCCTCTCCAAAAGACCCCGTGCTCTTCCTCCCAGCCGGGCGGCGGGCGGGCATCCCAGACCCCAACCTTTGGCGGGGAGCGGTGCGCTTACTTCCGATGCCCGAGCCTCAGTTTCCCTATCTGATAAGTGGGCATTAGAGCCGCTCCCGGCCTGCGGGGTCGAAGGAAAGGAGCCCGGATCCAGGCGGGATGGAAGCCAGAGCGGCTCCTCCCCCGCCGCCCCCTCGCGCGGTCCCGCTCGCGCCTCAATGGCCACTTTAGAAATACAAACAACTTTAGAAATAAAGTAACCAAACCCCGAAAGGGGCTTTGAAGGGCGAATGCCTGGTGGCGCTTTACTATGGTGTGGGCAGAGGCCCCGGCCTAATCCTGCTTTCATTTCCACCGACGGCCGCGGGGGAAGCGCTCCCCGCCTCCCGGCCCCTCAGGAGGCTGATTAGGCCACAAAGAGCCCCCATTATCCCGAGAAGAAAACCGGGGGCGGCGCGGGGCGGCGGTGGGGGGAGGCCCGCCCGCGCCCGGCTATTGACTTAGTGGATGAAGTCAAGAGCGCACGCCGGGCCGGGGGCGGGGCCGGGGGCGGGGCCGGGGGCGGGGCCGGGGCAAAACCAGGCGCAGAACGCCCAGCAAAGCGCTCGCTCCCCCGGCGCCGCGGAGGGGCAGGGCCCGGGGTGGCAGGGGGCGGCCTGCTGCGGGGTGCGGAGCGCCGCTCCGGTGCGGCGAGGCTCGGGCGCCCGGCGGTTCTGTCCCTCTGGCCTGCCTTTCCGCCTTTGTGAGCCCAGGAAGTCGGTGAGGCCCGTGCCTGTGGAGCTGCGGTCAGTGGGGCCTGGCCCAGCCAAGGCCGCCTTTCTGAGCTGCAGAGAGCAGGCGCCTGAAATGGGGGTGGGGTGGGGGATGTGGAGCCTGAAGGATCTGGGTCACTTTGAGCAAGGTACTGACGGCCTCGGTGTCCCCCTCTGGAAATGAACCTGTGCAGTGAGTGGATGGACATCTCAGCCTGTGCTGGGAGGAGTGGAGGATGTTACAAATGCTGGAGGAACATTACACCCCGAGCCCCTCCTGCCACCTCTCTCTCCAAAGCCTGCTCCAGAGTGGAGGCCTTTCCCTTAAAACTCAGATCTAGAGGCCTTGACACACACAGGGATCCCCAGATGTGGGTGGGATGGCAGCAGGGCAGCCGAACAGTAACTCTCCTGTCCCAGCCAAGAGACTCTTCCTGTCCCTGGAGGGACTTGCTGTGTTGGTGGCTTCTGTTCCCTCCCAGGTGGAGCCGGGGCAGCTCTGGACAGCAAAAGGAGGGCGGGCAGCTGGGCACTATTTGGTGCCCAGAAATGGTGAAAGCCTTCTCCCAGTGGGAAGGAGGCTCCATCCCTTTGCCAGCCCCCCACCTCAGCTCCCCTTTCCCCCAGCCCGCCCCTTGAGGAAGGGTAGACTCACCCTGCCATTCTCCAGGGGTGACAGGGAGTTGCTTTGTATGTATCTCAGCTCTTCATTCATTCCACAGCTATTTTTGAAGCCCTTAGTTCAGGTGGGCCGAGCTGGGAGGTGCCTCCCAGACTCCAGGTTTTAGACTCATCAAAGGCCCAGTTGAGCAGTTAGTACTTATTTCAGGAGTGATGAGGAGCCTGAACAGGGTGGTGCATGCCTGTGATCGGAGCCCTCAGAGGCTGAGGCAAGAGGATCGTCAGAAGTTCGAGGCCAGCCTGCGCTACGCAGGGAGTTCAAGGCTGGCCTGAACTACATGGCTAGACCCTGTCTCAACAAACAAAAGAGTGGTGGTGAGTTGTGGAGGGATTTCAGCAGGGTATTGAGGGTCTGAGCAGAGAATGTTCTGGAAGATACGGAGGTTGAGGCTGTGCCCCAGGAACAGAGAGGTGAGAGGAGACTGAATGAGGTGGCTGGGGATAGAAAGGAGGAAGGAAAGAGGCACCTTGGAATCCCTCTGAAGACTGGGACCCCAGATGGTGGAGTCAGGCTTGAACAGACTTTAGAGGTCCTCTGGCCATTTTACAGATGGAAAATATGAGGCCTAGAGTAAGTGACAGGTGTGAGCCCACAGGAGGAAATGTCACCCTGGCCTGGTGGCACTTGCCCTGGGAGAGCAGTGGAATACACTGGTGGGTGTCCCGTTTCGTTTCCAGGAATCGGGGGAGTGTCCTGTTTTCAGGAAGGCAGGGGGTCAAAGAGGCCCTCTCTCTTCAGTACATCATCCTTTGTGTTTAGTGTGGTTCATGCTTTAAATTCCATTTCACAGAGGGAGAAACTGAGGCGCAGAGCTTTGATTAGCTCAAGGAAGTAGGAGAAGAGTTCTTTCCTAAGAGGGTCTTGCTGGACCCTCATGCCTCTCTGTATCCTAAGATGCTGACAGGAGATAGTCTTGCTCCTCCTCTTGCCCCATCTGGACAGTTCCAGCTCCAGCACCCTCTCCAGTTCCCCTTGAGCCACCCTGGGGGAGACCTTTGAGCACCCTGAACACTCCCTGGGATGTTGGACTTTATGGGTACCACCGCTTTAGCCCTTTGGAAGATCTATTCACTACTCTGGGAAATGGCCTTTAACAGCAAAGGAAGATAAAACCCAGTACACAGACCATCCTCTGCTGTGGCCAGATTGGAGTTCAGAGCCTGGTCGGTGGCCAAGCAGAGTCCCTGGCCTCAGCACCAACTACTGTGTGATTCTGGACAAAGCCACTCACTTCGCTGGTCCCCGGCCCCTTCCTCCGAGCAACAGCAAGACAGGATCAGCTCCGTGGTTTCCCAGCTAGTTGCATGGCAGTCGGGGTTCTGAGCAGAAGCTTTGAGGTGACCTTCCAAGCTCTGATTGTCTGGGCAGGTGTGCATCTGAGGGGGAGAAGTAAATCCCAGCCGGTTCCCCACAGTGGAAACTCCAGGGAGGCGGGGCTTTGTCCCAGAGAGGAGCAGGAGGGACTCCTCTCCCGGGCTGCTCTGGAGCTGGGCTAAGGGGAAGCTCTGTTTACGCCTGGAATCGGTGCCTGGGGCTGTGGTTGTTGGTCTTCAGAGATAAGGTGATATTGCTTATCTGGTGACAAATGATTCTCCTCCTCTTCCATCCCCCATTAGGGAACTTTCTCTGCTGGCTGGGCGGTCTCTGCAAGAGCCGGCAGGGCTGGTCTTCAGACTGACCTCTGTCTTTTGAGTCTCTGCCTGGCTTGGGGGTCTCAGGGGAGGCAGTTAGGCGCTCTTTCTTCCCGACTGTGGTGTGGTGAGGTGCTGGTGGTACAGCTGATTACAGCTCTGTCCCGGGATGGTTCAAAGGAGAATTCAGTGCACAGCTGGGGAGATGGAAAGATGCTTGAGCCAGCAGGGCAGAGCAGTGTCAAGACAGACACCTGGCCGTTTCTGGATCTGGGACATCTGATGACAGTGGTGTTTGGGAAATGTGCACAGGCCATCCGATGGCCACCCCAGATGAGAGCCACTGGTCTAGTGCGACGTCCTGCTCTACAGATGAAACTGAAGCCCAGGGAGGTGGAAGGACTTGTTAATCGGTGTGCGGCAAGGCCAAAGCAGGGTCAGAACAGGGACCCGGGCTCCAGATGGTTGAACTAGGCACCGTAAGTGGAACAGTGATCCACAACTGCTGGGTCCCGTATCTTTCAGTACATCACCTGCTTGAATTGAAGGTCTGATCTGCTGGGGCACCATGCTAGGAACACTAGGGACAAACATCTGCCCTGTCTTGCTGCGTACCTCTGTCCTGTACTGTGGGGTGGTACCGTGGGGCGGCCTGCTGGGCTGTCATCTCAGTTCTGTGCCTCGGCGCTTCTAGCTGGAAGTAGCGCAGTGCTCTGGAAGGTCACCCTGGTGCCGTTCCCAAGAGCAAGTGGCTGCCCTCCTTAGTTTTCCCGTCCCACCAGTGGGGATAAAGAATACCAGTGGGGCACAGAAAAGGTTCCTGACACACAGGAAGTACATGATTAAAACACAGCAAAAGACCTGAGGGAATTTGTGTGGGGTGGGTGACACATAAACCTTTGTAAGATGAGAATTTCCCAAGTCAAATGTGTGTATCAGGGGCTCTAAAAGATAGGTGAAGATTTTTTCCCTCAATTTTTCTTTCACGAGTGGGAATCAAGCCCAAGACCTTTGCGCTGAACTACATCCCCTTTTTATGTTTTATTTCAATACGGGGTCTCACTAAGTGGTCCAGGATGGGCTCAAACTTTCGATCCTCCCACCTCAGCCTCTAGAGTAGCTGAGATTACAAGCATGCACCCCTGCTCCTGGCTCCCTAGGGTTTTGAAAGATTTATTGCAAAAGCAATAGGTACTTGTAAAATTTCAAGTAATAAACAAGTATGTAACGTAAAATTTAAGGATTCCCATCTATTCCCCAGCAATGACCTTGTTGGGTTGGAAGGTGTAGCTGTCTAGATTTATCTGTGTGTATCTGTGTCTGCGTCTATATGGATCTGTCCATCTGTCAATCTAGATCTGGGTATGTATGTAAAGGAAAGTACATCAGGTCAACTTAGCACGGTCACTTTAGGGGTGACTGTGAACCACACAGCTTTGTATATGAACACATTTTTGCATTTCCCTAGAGAGGGGTCCTTAACTTTTTGCTTTTTCCTCTGGTTCTGGGGATGGAATGCAGGGCCTTGCGCATGCTAGACAAGCGCTCTGCCACTGAACCGTAGCCTTCGTGTTTAGTGAGTCTCCCAGAGCTCAGGGTCTCCAAAAGGTTAAGTGTCCAGGGCAGATCTGCAGGTGTTTGTCCTCGCAAAGCCCTCTCCCTCCGCCTCCCTCCCCCCAGGCCCTCAGCGTCCCTGCCCCTCCTCCTGCACCTGCTCTGGCTTCCGGCCTCCTCCGCATCAAAGCAGCCGGCTGGGCTTACCTGCCTGCCTTGGAGAAAAGCAGCCTGGCTTGAAAGGGGAAGTGGCATTTCAGGCGCTTAATTAGACCCAGGACAAGAATGGAGGCTGGCGCTCGCTTGGATAGGGCTGAGGGGATTGTTAGGGATTAACACCCAGGTAAACCTGTCAAGGCTCCCTGGCCTCCTGGCCAGCGGAAAGGCCAGGTCCACTGGGCCAGCAGCACAGGAAGCACATTCCAGAGTGGGGCAGAGGGGTGTGTGCCGGGAGGGTAGAGGATGGGAGAAGAAGGGGGGCCTGCTGGCTGCTCTACCTGTAACCTCAGATGGCCCCTCCCCTCCCCCAGCCCTAGTGTCCCCAAAGGGAAGAGAAGGTGGAATTAGAAATGTTATTCCCACAGCACAGTGAATTGAGCACCTACTATGTGCTTGAAGCAGAATAGCAATCGGAAGAGACCAGTAGGGAGTGATAGATACATCAGGGAGGTGCCCAGAGGCGGTACTGTTTGACCTTAGACCAGGAAGGCAAGCAGGAAGGAGGCAGCCAGGTGTCCAAAACCTCTCCCTAGGACAGCAGCCAAATGGGAGCTGAACGTGTGCCCAGAACCGGGCTCTGTATTTTACAGGAATGAGGAATGAATTCATCAGGTCCTCTCACCAACACCTGGAAGGAAGGGCGAGTGAGAAGCCTGTTTATAGACACAGAAACGGAGGCGCAGAGAGGGGCCTCACTCTTTGGTCACCGGTGGCCAGGGACCTCTCACGGAATCTATGCTCTCAACCTGCCCCTCTTGCTACAGGTCGGGAACGGGTTGGGTCATCTCACTCGACGCCCCAGCCCTGGCTTGTGGGTATCCGTTATCTGTATTTCACAGATAGACTCAGAGTTCAGACGGGTCCCTTCCGTTGCCCAGAGTCACACAGCCAGCAAGGGCCAAGGCAGTAATCGAATCCAGGTCTTTCTACCAGAACTCTGCCTTTGTGGCCATCTGACTTTGGGGAACCTCCAGCTGGCTCACCGAGCTGGGTCCCTGCAGCGTGGCTTCCTGGGCCTCCTCCAGCGGGAGGAGTCCGTGCTTTAGGAGAGATTCACCCAGTGGCTTCGCTGACTTGGTGCCCTCCTGCGGCTCCCCGCCCACGTTTGTGACGTGCGTCCGGGGTGATGGACTGAGGAATCTGTAGGCCTGGGGAGTGTGTTGGTAGCTGGATGTCGTAATCCCTGTCAAGGTAGAGGTCTCTTTCCTGCGTGTGTTTTGTTGCTGTCTCTGGAACTGTCCTATGTGCACCCGGCTTCTGCGGGGTGTTAGCTGGGGGAAGGAAGAGCAGTTGGTTGGTTCCTGGTTGAGAGTATGTTCAGGGGTGTGAGACGGTGTGAACATGGGTGTGTGACATTAGTGATTTGAAGAAAGCGTATGGGTGTCGCTTCAGAGCAAGAGATGTGGGTACTCCTGTGACTTTGTTGTGTCCACTGTGTCCTGGAGCAGGTCACTGGGGTTGGCCGTGTCTCCGAAAGTATTCTCTGTCCCCATTTCCCAGACCAGAAACCGAGGTGTAGAGAGGTCAGGACCCTTGGGCAAAGCCCTGTAGCTGGTAAGCGGCTGAGCCGGGAAGGGAACCCGAGGCTGCCTTCAGACTCCAGCCTCTTTCTTTGCTCCCCAGGGAAGGTTTAAGTGACAACAAAAGGTTTAGATGCCAGCGTGCTTACTGCTGCTGCCATCACAGGTCCTGGCGGACGTGTGTGCGGTCACATGCACACCCCTCCTCGCTCTGGCGTCTCCCCCTGCCCATTCTCCGGCTCCAGCCCAGCCCCGTCACACGAGGGCCTTTCTTTCTGGGGATTGCAAATACGCCAAAGATTAACGCCAGCAGCTGGCTGCAGCCCCGAACAATGGCAAGACCTAGGAAGTGAAGAGATCGCCAGAGGAGGCAGCAGCCCCCGCGCACAGTCTGCCCGCTTGACTTGGATGACCTGCCCGCCCTCCCCCGCGCCGGCCCCAAGCCCGCTGGAAGCAGAAGCAGAGTCTGCACGGAAATTCTCACCAGAAAGACCACTGTGCACCAGTACCGCCTTCAACCAGAGATAAGGGAGAGAAGGGGAAGGGGGCCGATCGGGAAATAGCAAATAATCACGTGTTTGGGAGAGTGCTGGCGAGCAGGCCAGAATCTCAACTGGGTGCTGTGACCAGGTCCAACTCTGTTCTCAACCCCAGAAAACAGAACAAGACCAAATAAAGCCAAACCAAAGACCCAGTGCCTTTCTCCCGCCTGAGTCTCCACTCACCCACTTCCTGCTAGAGAGACAGCTGCCACTGAAAGACCTCACTGGCTACCTGGACTAGGAAAGGAAAAGAGACCCAAGCCTGGGGTGGGCCGGAAGTCCTGGTACTAATTTGAAAGGCTGTAATAATGAGAGATGGGGCTGGGGTATGCTGGCTGGTAGGTCACCTGCCTATGCGTGGGATCAGGAGGGAGCGTAGAACACGCTCACTTCCAGCTAGGATGTAGCCCTGGACGGCACACTTGGACCTGCAGAGGATTTACTGTGTGCCAAGCACAGTCCCTCTGATCCCACAGCCCTGGAAGGAGCAGGTTTTATTGATCCCATTTTGCAGATGAGGGAACTGAGGCTCAGTGAAGTAAAACTTTGCTGAGATGACAGGGCTAGAGAAAGAGGCTCAAGAGGCCTTTGAACCTGGCCCTCTGCAGTTGGAGGTCCAGGAGAGGTAGCTCAGGAGAGGCCAATCATGGGGAGAATTAGTCTTACTCAGTGTGTCCCCACCCTGCCGCGGAGACGTTGGCCCCTTCCTAGGCCAGAGACATGGATGTCTTCCTTTCATTTGGGCATAATTATTATTCATTTTAATTTTGCTATTTCGTCTGGAACTGGTCAGGTTTGTATAAACTCCCTCCCGATTCATCTCATCACTCCCTGCAAGAACATAAAGAACACTGTTTTAGCAGAAGACCATGTAACTCCCTTCAAGCAGCTAGGAGCTGGTCTCCCCGGATTCCACGGTCAGAAGCAAGGGCTGTGGCCCGTCCCAGCCCTGACTGTGCAGCTTAGAAATGCAGGTGGCGAGTCCCCTCCGCAGATGAAGCCACTTAATTACCACGCAATCAATATGCAAACAAGTGCCAAACTGGGTTTGAATCAAATTTCTCATTGGGGACTCAGTGGGGGAGGAGAGTATGGCAGAAGGGGGGCTGCCGAAGGTGGGCCAGCAGGGAGGGACTGCGGGGTGAGAGAGGGGCTTGGGCTGGGACCCAGGCTCCCAAAGGCTGCTCAGAGGCCCCAGAGGCCCCAGCGTCTGGCGAGGGGCCCAGCTCCCATTGAGGGGACCAGGGTCTGTGGCTCCAGGCCGCAGTCTGCGGGAGGGTTTCCAGGCCTGTCAGCTGAAGTCTGGCGGCCTCCACTAATTCATTTGACTCGGAAATCTCAACTTGACCAGGTCCCCCTCCCCTCTTTAAAACAAACTCATTAAACTTGTCAACACTCATTAGGCCTGTAAAACATTGAACTAGAGCCACTGGGGAGACCTGGGGAGGGGGTGTGTGCGTGTGCGTGTGTGTGTCTGGGAGTGTGCTCTCCCAAGCAGCACCAGGCCCTAGGAGACCAGTCCCTGGGGTTTGGCGGGGGCAGAAGTCACTTTCGTTTGTTCATCTATTTCCCTCCTTCTTGCATCTGCCTTTTGTCAAATGCAGAATAGTGTGCGTGCGTGTGTGTGTGTGTGTGTGTGTGTGTGTGTGGTGGGGGCTGGCTCCAGAATCATCTTGAGTTGGAGTTTAGCTTTGCCCTCTAGCTGTTAGAGGCTGCCCAGTGCTTATCCTTCTTGGGATCTCAGTTTGCCCCATCTGTAATATGGGTATTATCATAATGGGACCCATCTCTCTGGGCCATTGGAAAGTAGCACATAGAAATCACTTATAGCAATGCCTAGCGCATTCTAAAAGTGGAACTACTGGTAACTATTATTGTCATTGTGATGAAATATTTAAAATGTAAGAGGCGGCAAAGTTTAGAAGCTGGAAATCTGGATTTGCTAAGACTTGAGTTGGAACCTCAGCTTCCTGCTGGGAGCCCCTGGATCTGAGTCCGTGTCTCCGAGTCTCGGTTTCTCCAACTCAAATGAGTAAATTAAAATGTATGTTTAAAAAATAAGTTTGTGGGAGCAGTGAGTTGACACAGGATTAAAACCTGCACGGCATCTGTCGAGGTGGGAGTATTATGAATATCCTTTCTTCTCTGTCCCCCACATCTAACCCACCCCCTGCCCCAGGCCGCCTTGTGATCAGCGTGGAATGGGGTAGGGGCTGTCTAGATCCTGTTGCCCTGACGAGGAGCACGGAGCACAGGTGGTTGGAGGGGAGACCTTCTTACCACACAGTGCAAAGCTGGGGAGGCCCAGGGGGGTCCAGGAGGCAGATTGGGCACAGGACCTTCACCCTCACTGGAGCCTCAGGGTGGATCTTAGACGGATCCTGCGATCTGAGGGTCTTAAAAGTTGAGGTCTCATTTAGAAAAGCAAACTCCAGGCCACTTGGTGGTAATTCCAGCACTCTGGGAGGTTGAGACAGGAGGATCCCAAGTTCAAGCCCAGTCTAGGCAACCTAACAACTTACCAAGAGGCTACCTCAAATAAAGTAATGAAAATAATTAAAAGGAAGCTTTGGGTTCAATCCCAGTAGTGGGGAAAGAAACAGACTGAGGTGCAGGTCAGCAGACTGCTTCCCTAGCATATGTGAAGCCCTCCCTGGGTTTGCTCGCCAGCCCCGAAGCAACAGAACTAAAACACAGAGAGGGAAAAGTGCTTGGAGGAGAGCAGATTGTATCCGCACTCCGTGAAAAGACACTTTCGGGCTGGGGATTTAGCTCAGTGATTAGAGTGCTTGCCTTGCAAGCACAAGGGCCTGAGTTCGATCCCCGGCACCACAAAAAACAAAACAAAACAAAAAAAAGACACTTTCAGTTTTCAAAACCGACAGTGAACTCAGAACTGAGAGGAGAGGCAGGGCCGAGACACCCCCCCCC
>PVJO010022324.1:0-13296 GCA_004026905.1 Hystrix cristata | reverse complement strand
GAAGATCCCAGCAATGGAGGCAGAATCCAGGGGCCTGATGAATAGCAGTTTTGTCTCGGTTCCCTTTTAGGATTTGTGGTGTGTTCTTTTTCCCTTTAAAGTGGGGTGTCTACAGGCTCTCGCTCTTTCTCTCTCTTCTTCCCCTTCTTATTGAGAAGGCCCCTTTAAAAAAAAAAAAAAAAGAAGGACGCCAGCCTTCTGCTATTTTTCTGAAAATGAGAACATCAGCCATTGAAGTGGATTGATGAACTCTTCCCAAAAGTTTATTAAGGGAAAGTTAGACAAAGGCCCCAAGGCCGGCAGGCAACTGAGCACTCAGTATATATACTGGGCGCTTTTGTCCCCCCAGGGCCGCCGCATGAATACCTCTCAATGGCCCTCTTCAGAGTGACAAGATCAACCCAGACAAGGGCTTGTTAAAAGGGAACTGCAGGCCGTTTCTTTCTCCAGCCCAAAGCTATGTCCTCCGTTTCTCCTGCATTAATGGACATCTGCAGCTACAGGAATAATCGGCTGGAATTCTGTTGGTTTTGTGTGGGTTTTCTTTTTTCTTAAATACACCCTTCCTCCTCCTCTTCCCTGCCCCCACCTGCCCCTCACCCCTGCCCCCTCCCTCCCCCAGCAGGCTGAGCCATATGTCCCCAGCTTGGCCTGCAGTGTCGGGGCACCCCCCCCCCCAGGCGCTACTGGAGAGGAACAAGAAGAGAACAAGAGGACAGGGTTCTGGGGCCTCTGTCTCTTCCGGTCCAGCCTCGGTTGATGTCAGTTCCTGATCCTTAGGGGGACCAGGGGCCCGAGTGGGAACTTAGGTCTGCTTTACCTCTGCAGTGTTCGATATCACAGTGGAGACCACCTGCCCTCAAGTTTTAAGGGTGGAAACTGAGGCAGCAGGGGAGCAGTAGCTTTCTCAGGAGCCATCTGGGACAGGCCCTCAAAGGCCCGGTGAACTCTCGAGTCTTCCTCCTGCATTTTAGCTGCTGCGTTCAGGACGGGGCTTGAGGCCCAAAGCAAATCTTAACCCCGGTTGTGGGGCCGGCTTCTGATAGGCCTGCTGGGCTGCTTGGCTCAGACAGCATGCTGTGAACAGGAGGCGGCCCCTGTGACACATGCCGGGGGAGCCTTTGGGACATCGGAGCTGCCTCTGGAGACTCCCTGCTGGGTTATCAACCCTGGGGAGAGGGTGCTGTGGTGTGGACAGCCCTGTGTGGGATGGACCCTGGAGTCCCCTCGTCGAGGCTGGGGAGTATGCATGCGTGTGTTTGCCCGCAGGTATATGTATGAGTGTGTGTACACGTGTGTGCACGCTGCAGAGTCCCAGTTCTGGGGAGTTTGCTTCTGTGTTTATGTCTCCTATGCCCTCTTAAGACCTTCTTGGGGTCCGGGACCAGCCAACTGCATTTTTTTTTTTAGCCAAATTTTCTATTTCTTTTTAAAAATGGCTCATGCATTTTGTCATTTTTTTAAATTAATTTTATTGCAAACTTTATGTATACATAATGATCACAGTCAGTGTAGGGAATTTGTACCGGTACATAATATAACTTGGTTCTTCTTTTCCCCTCCCCCTTCAACCTCTGTTTCCTTCTTTTTTATTTATTTATTTATTTAATTTTTTGGTACTGGGGATCGAACCCAGGACCTTGTGCTCGCGAGGCAAGCACTTTAACCACTGAGCTAAATCTCCAGCCCTCCCTCTCTTTATTCAGAAAAGCTTTGTTTCCATACTTTTCCTTCTATTCTCTTTTTTTCCTTTTTCCTTCCTCCTCCTCCCACCCCAGTTTTTTTTTTTATACATTGGAGTACTAGGCCATAAAGAAGGATAAACTTGAGACATTTCTAGGTAAAGGGACACACCTTGAGACCATACTTTTTTTTTAAGCATTTTTTGGGGGTGCTGGGGATCGAACTCAGGGCCTCAAATTTGCTAGGCAAGCGTTCTACCACTGAGCTAAATCCCCTGCCCCGAGACCATACTCTTAAGTGACATAAATTGGACACACGTTTAAATACTGTACTGTTTCTCCAGTGTGAGAAAATCAGATGGTAAATAGTATTGTGCCCGGAATATGTACTCAGTAAATGCCTCCTGCATCTAGAACTTTGCTGAGACTCGTGAGCATTATGGGGAGGGGCAGCCGGGACTCTGTCACGGCCCCAGAGCTCAGGCAGGTCCCATCCCAGATGAAGGGCTAACGAGCATCGAAGAGGGACGGCGAGAGGACTTTGGAAAGGTGACGTCAGGAGCTGTCTCTGGGGGAAGCTTGAGCTTCCGTGCTTGGTGTGAGGTTTCGGGAAGCTTGGACACTGAACCTCACAGTTCGTCCATCTCTGGGGTGGACCTGGAGCTCGGAGGCTGAAGTTCTGGACCAACCTCTGATTTGGCCTCGCCAGCCCGGCCCTTTGACTTAGACCCAACGCGGGTTCAAATCCCGGCTCCACACTTGCTGGCCGGTGCCTGTGCCTGGGTGCTCGATGCCCGCGGAGGGGAGGGTGCAGCTTTCAGATCCGACTGCCCGACTGCCCAGAACAAAGCAAGCCTCTGACGAACGTCCATTTCCTCTCTCGTCTCTGCTCTTTCCTCGGACCCCTTCCTATTTTCTGGCTTAAGGACTGAATTAGGAGGGAGGGAGGAAAACAGGAAATCCAGATGCTTCGTCCATCCAGAGAGATGGGGGTTGAGGAGACACGGGGTGGAGGGAAGGTAGCGATAGGACCGTTGTAATTTAAGACCCCCCCCATAAGAGTTGCTATTTCATGGATGATTCAAGTCAAATTTCCCCCAAGGAAGGGCTGTGACCTCTGACCCCTGTAACCTGTATTTAGCACGTTCAAAAGCCCCTTCTAGCCCCAGAGAGCTGACCTGTGCTGGGTGCAGAACGGCCGGGCCATCAGGGCTATAAACAAGCCCAGCTTCTCGGGCTCAGGAATACTGAGTGAAAAACCAGAAGGAAGCTGGGGGTGGGGGGATCTGCCCGTGAACACAGGGCCCCAGTGGGGTGAGAGTGCAGGGTGGGGGGAGGCTAGGATGAGCGATGGGGATGCCTGCTGATGATCAGGAGGTAGGGAGAGGCAGGGCCATGGGCTCCCAATAAGAAAGTATTTCCTCTTCCTGACCCTGTTTTCTCACCTGTAAAATAGAACTAAAAACATTCTGCTCAGAGGGGTTTGAGTAAGGTGGGCGGAAGCCGCCCCGCTGGCCTGGCCAGGGGAGGGCTCAGCAGTGCTGGGACAGTGGCAGGAGACTAGGAACACGCAGGTAGGAAAGGCTGGGGCAGAGCAGTGAGGAGATAGCTGGCATGTTTGCCGGGTACTAATCCTGAGCAGGCTGGGCTGGGCTGTGGCAGAGGGCCGCAGTGTCCTGGCCCCCAGAGGCTCCCTGTTCGGGGTGGTGAGGCCAGAGGTCAGACAGGCAGGCACATTCTCCCCTGTTCAGGGTAGCAGTCACCACAGGGACTTGGGGGGTAGGGCCTGCAAAGAGGCAGGCTTTGGGGTGCTTGGGATGGAATGAGTTTGTCTTTATTCCTTAAGCTCCATTTCCTGTGCGTCTTTTGACTCTCCAGTCCCGTTGCCTGTGTGTCCTGGATTAGTCATTTGGCCCCATCTTCCTGCTAGGAGTGCAGAGGCCGAGAGAGGGGCCAGCCCGTCCCAGCTGTTGCTCCAGGTACCTCTGTAAGTCTTCAGGGGCTGGGCTCCTTTTCCTTCTCTGCATTCTCAGGCAAGAAACAACCTCTTTGAGCCTCGGTCTTCTTGTCTGTGAAATAGGCCTGTTGACGCCCATCACAGTTATGGGAGAGTCACATGCACGGAGCTGGTGCACAGCAGGTCCTCAGGGTGCAGAGCCGGAGCCGGAGAGGACCCTGGAGCCCACTGCTGGCTTTCTGGCTGCACACAAGTGCCAGGGCTTGGGAGGCCCGGCCTGGCCTTTGAAGCTCTGTGCAGCCCCTTATTACCGCAATTAATTACCCAGGGACAATGGGTCGGCCCTGCCCTCAGCCCTCAAGCGGCAGGGGTGGGTGGAGGGCACTGGGAGGGGGAGGTTAAGCGGCTGGCTGCCTGTTTGTTTATGGGTGCAGGAAGCTTTATTGGTTTTACACTCCAGCCTGTTTTGAAATCAAAGAACATTTCCAGGGAGGGGGTGGAAGTCAGCAGCCAGGAGCAAAGAGCCACTTTATTTATTTTCTGGCCCCAGACAGGACACAACCCGGCCTCTGCCTGCACCTGTGTCCTCCAGGCTCAGATCTGGGGCTCCACAGCAGTGGCGGGTGCTTCCTGGAGGACAGAGTGTATGCTGAGGGAGCCCTCCTGGCAGGCTGGGGCGGACAGGGATAAGCACTGGGGAAGCGTGAGACCCGAGATGGTGTCGTCTTCTGTTTGGGCCCCAAGATGACCTGGGTCCCAGCAACCTGTGGATTCACAGGGGGTGCTCATTGATGGCGCCTGTCAGGAACCGCTGTGAAACGCTGGAGTTTGCAAGTGTGCCTCCGTTCCTTTACTTCATTCATTCATTCATTCATTCATTCATTGCCTTTCTCCCTGTGGGAGGAACCACAGCTGCAGGTCAAATTTCTGCTCGGAATTTAAAAAAAAAAGAAAGAAAGCTGGTTTCTAACATCCAAAAACCTGTTATTAATTCTTTCTGTTGAAAGAATTATATGCTTATTGTGGGGGGAAAAAGAACCTCAAACACTCAATGTATAGAAAGTAGAAAGTTTGTCGTCCCCTGCTTCCTACTCCCCAGAGTTAAAAGGTGGTAATTTGGGGGTCTGATCTGCTAAACGTTTCTCTGGAGAGAAAAGGCACACGTCAACACCATGTATATTTTGATGAATTCGGGATGCTGCCGTAGACACTCTTCAAGCTTTCACTGGTGCACAGTGTTTTCTGGAAGCTGAGGCAGGCGGCTGCTGTCTCCTAGATGTCTGGCCAGCGCTGTGTCTTATCCATCTTATCAGTCACTTTGGTTGCTGTGGGTCTAGGAAGTAAGAACTGTGTGCCTGGCCCCTGCTTTTCACTTTTGCCTGTTAACTCAGCAAGCCCTTGTGTCCCCATGTCACAGATGGTGAGACTGAGGACAGCGGAAGTAGCAGGATTTTGTCAGGTCTCTTGCTAGAAGTAGCTCAGCTGGAATCAGGGTTTTCTGACCCTGTGTCCTCTGAAATGGGCCACATGGGGAATTGGCTCCATTTGAGGTCAGAGTAGGACTCTAAGTAGGAACTGTAGCACACACAGCGTGGTTCTGTGACAGAAGATCCTGGGCACCCATGTTCCCCCAGCAGGCCAGGGGCAATTGTGGCTTTAGCACAGCCTTGTGTGAACACCAGCAGCCACCAGTCCAGCCAAGGTGGCTCTGGGTGCCACTTGCCTCCTTTCCCTCCTAGAGAGAGGACAGAGAAGGAGGGAAGCGTAGGTTCCCTGCCCCATCCGCTGGAATCAGGAAGATGCACTTTGGGCTGCGGTTCTCCTGGATCCAGGACCTCGAACCTCACAGTTCCCCCAGATGGGGGCATGAGGAGCTGAAAAGCTTCCCTGGCGTCACATCCTCCTTAGGTGCCAGCACTGGAACCATCTGGTCCAGCCTCTCCCTTTCACATGTGGTGGGGCAGAGGCCCCGGGATGGCTAAGTGACTGGCCCACCGTTACACAGTGCTCGGCAGCAGGCGGGGGCTGATTCCATCTATAGTCTCTGCCCTCCGAGGCCCTGGGGACCTTGCTCCTGGCCCCTCACAGCCCATGGCCATATCTGGGGTTTTCCTGCCCTGTTCTGGAACTTCTCCCAAACCCAGAGGGGGCCAGAGGCACAGCAGAAGGGGAGCTGGTGACCTGGGAGGGGGACAAAGCCTGGGGTGGGAAATGAGCTGCTCCCAGGGCCTGAGAGGAGCCACACCGGATGTCCAGGTCCACAGCTACTGCAGGCCACGCATCTGTGTTTGGTTATTTGTTTGTCAATACAGGAGATCGAACCCAGGGCCTTTGCACTGAACTACATCTCACTCTTCAAGATTTTTTAAATTTTGAGACAGGGTCTCTCTAAGTTGTGAAGTTGCCCAAGCTGGGTTCGAACTCAGGATCCCCTGCCTCAGTTTCCTTGAATGCTGGAATTACAGGGGTGCACCACCATGCTTGACTTTGGGTCTCGCATCTGGCCAGCACTTTATATAGTAGTCTACTAAGTGCATCCAAAGCAGCCATCCTCACAACCCTCCGTGAAGGGCCCTTGTCACCCTTCATTTACAGGTGAGGAGACTGGGCCTTAAAAGGTGACATCAGCTGCAAAAATCACACAGTAAATGACGGGCTCTTAGACCTGGCTGGACTGTGGGCTTTGGGGCCATCTAGTTCTGTCTCCTCATTTCTTTTTTTTTTTTTTTTTTTTTTTTTGGTGCTGGGGATCGAACTCGGGTCCTTGTGCTTGCAAGGCAAGCACTTTAACCACTGAGCTAAATCCCCAGCCCCTATCTCCTCATTTCTTAAGTGACAAAAATGAGGCCCCAAGGAGCTTCCCATTCGGGGATCCTTTATCCTAGCTCTACCCCTTTCCTGGGAACACACCAGCTCTGGACAGGGCCCAGTGCAGACATTAGCGCTTGGTTCCAGTGGTTGTGAACATGGCAGTGCTGTGTGGCATCCAGACTTCCGGGCACTGGCATCAGCTGGACCCAAGTTCCAATCCTGACTGCGTTGCGTGTCCTTGACAGGCTGACTTCCTCTCTCTGTGCATAGCATCTTCATGTGCAATGCAAGTTCTATCGTAGGACAGCAGAGAGGGTTCAACAGCACACACAGGCTCATGGCTTAGCTGCTCGCACACGCAGAAGAAGTGCTTAATAAATGCTCACGGCTTGGTGTTTATACTCTAGGGCTGACTGAGGGGTTGGAGTGTCCTGGCTCTCAATTTCGGGGCTGTGACATGCGTCCTTCACAAGTCTCTGGTGGCCCCACAGAAGGTGAGGACCCCACAGAAAGTGGGGCTGTGTCTGGGGCTGGTGAGATGTGGGCCAGGCAGGCTCTATGGGCCTTGGCTGCAGAGACGGTTGCCTTGTCTTGCAGAAGAGTGAAGGGAAGCAGGAGATTCATTCGCACCTTTTCCCAGCACTGTGCTGATTCACCTCTTTCTGCACTGGAATGATAATCATCTGCAGCAGTTCTGCAGTCCAGGTGGAAGGCCATGTCCAACCTTGGATCTGTCGCTGAAGCCTCTGGGCACAGTGACCAGGCTGTGGTCTGGAGGACTCGGGTCTCCCAGAGCAGTCATGGGGGAGGGGTGCCACGCGCCCCCCAGAAAGGCTAGTGGCACAGGTGGCACAGAGCAACACGCCTGTGGGCCATGCGCTCCAGGAGAGACCAGGCCTGTAGCCATCTGAGCAGAGGTGCTACGGGCAGTGACCATGACCGTGGGAAAGGCTTCCGGGTGGGGAAGGGGCGGGGCCCGGGGCACCTAGGCAGATGTCATGGAACCGGGCACCTCCCCATCCCTGCAGAGTCCTCAGGGGTCAACCCTTCACCCAGGTGGTGTGTGGCAACATCTCACCGCCAGGCTTTGAAAGTCGATTATTTGAAACCGAGGACGCCAAGGCCTGCAGGGCCTCTCAGCGGGCTCTGAGCAAACAGGCTGTTGGCAAGTTCAGAGAAGAGAAAACGGGATTGAATTTCCCCTCCGACTCACCTGGGGGAGAATTCAGACCGCCTGGTGGTGAGGCCATGGGGGATCTTGGCTCCGTGGTAGGCTTGGGGGTGGAGGCCTTTGGGGTCATTGAGGAAGGCCCCGGAGACATTCTACAGCTTCCCCATGGCAGCTGGTCCCGGGGCTCAGGACTACCAAGGTCAGGCAGTTCTTCCTTGGTCCAACTTCATTACCTCTTGCTATGGTTCAAAAGACGCGGAGGCCGAGGAGGCAAGTTCGAGCCCTGATCCCAGGATGGCTAGCTGGGTGTGCTGTTGGGCAATCTGCTTGCCCTTTCTGTGGTTCCCCATTTGTAAAGTGGGGAGAATGGTAACGCCCACCTTGGGTTCTGGGTCAAGCGGCAGACCCTACAGGAATTGAAGGAGGAGGAGGAGTGGGTCCCGCAGGTAGGCGTCCTACATCTTTCAGGAGCTAGCAGCGAGGAAGGCTGCCCTGGCCGCACACATGCCCAGCTTCGCAGGAGACCCCTGAAGGGGACTGTTCCCCACCAAGCCAGATCCGCACATGACTGCGACTACAGACCAGGGGAGGGCCGATGGCAGAAGACAGATCTGCAGGGTGCGTTGGAGGGGTGGCACCAGATGAGGGAAACACACACCTTTCCATCTCTACAAGTCCTGATCTTGTGGGGGTGGGGAGGGCTGGAGTGGAAAGAACTCAGAGGGTGGCAGAGGCAGGAGAGTGGCATCTGTGACCTCACCGGGCCACTCCCAGCGCTCAGGTCCACTGTCCTCTTGGGCTGGGGCCCCTGCCCTGAGCTGGCCTGGCAGCGCCCAGGACTAGGGCAGGCCCAGTCTCTTGCCCCTTCTTCCCCCAGCTGCAGCCCTGCCTTCCTTCTCAACGCTCCTGCTCCTCTGTCCCCACAGCAGCCTCCCATCCTTGATGCTCTGGGGCCTAATAGGAGAATTCCAAGCAAAATTCAGGAGGCCTAGAACAGTGGTTCTCAGCTTTGCCTGTGCAGGAATTCACAGAAGGGAGCTTTTAAAAACCCCCTGCCCGAGTGCCCCCAGACTGCTGAAAGAGGATGCCTGCGTGTGTGTGTGTGCGTGCATGTATGTGTGCCTGTGTGTGTGCGGAATCTTTTAAAGCTCCCCAAGTGATTCCAGTGAGCAGCCCAGCTGAGAGTCAGAGCTTGTAGATACTCTGGCCACACACATCCTGAGCTGCACCCTCTGCCTGTAAGAAGCAGGAACCTCCAGAGTCCTCCCGCAGAACTGTCAGGCAGATTAGAAGGGAAACCCTTGTGAAAAAATGGCCTGGCACCTAATAGGTGCTCATTAAATGCCTGCTAAGTAATAATGGCTCCCATTTTGAGGGCGCCTACCCTGTGCCGAGCACTTTGCATACATTTATGTAAAGTTTTCTCTAGACCTGCATGCTTTCTGAGATTGGCACTTTTTTCCCCCAGAGCAGGGCCGCCTTTGTCCTGGTTTTGGGCAAGCAGGTGTGTCTGGGAGCCCTGGCACAGAGCTCGGCTAGGTCTTGTTTGGACACAGCTTAGGTAACCTTGGGCAAACAGTGACTCAGTGCTTGGCTGTGGATGAGTCCTCCGCAGGCCAGGCCCAGCGTCCTCAGGTTTCTTCCTGCAGCATGTCAGGACCCACGAGGGTGTGGCAGGCACCTGTGTCAGCTTTCCTTGGGGGCCCTTGGGAGGATTGGGGCTCCCAGCAGCCTCCTAGATGCTAAGGGACTGCATCTAGGGGCACCAGGACTTGAACCCCGATCCCAGTCTCTGAAGCCGAATCCCGACGGAAGCAGACCTCCCCCAGCCCCTCCCTGACTCAATGCCACCCAGTGCCCAGCACTCGGCTTCTCTCTGGTCCTCCCTCCTCCCAGGTCCAGGGCACCCTCAGACTGGGGAGAGCACTTCCGGGCGGCAGGGGGATCTGTCAGGGGTCCGCAGGGCCTTTAGCACTGCAGAGCTGGCCTCTGGGGTCAACGGCCGTAGACCTTGACTCCAGCGGCCGCACTAGCAACACCTTCCCCAGATCCCTGTCTGGTGAGGTCTGTTGTTGGCCTCCCTTCTGCCCCACAGTGACACGCCCCAAGAGCGCTGGAGCGGTCTCCGCGATGGGTTCCAGCTCCCTCGCAGACCTGCCGTGCGGCCGCTGGCGAGTCACAGCCCTTCTCTGGGCTCAGTTTGCTTATCTGTGAGACAGTGAGTTGGGGCTAAATTTGCTCCCAGCTTGAATGGACCCACTCTCTTGATGTCACTGAGGCCACTTCATGGGGAGCGTTGAGATGTGAAAGGTGGTTTTTCATCCCCCAGCTGCTGTTCCTTCTCCTTTTCTTTCCAGTCCCGGGGATGAAAACCAGGTTTCTATCAGGCTACCACAGTGCTGGGTTCCCAGACCTTTATATTTATTTATTTTATTTTGAGATAGGGTCTCGCTAAGTTGCCCAGGCTGGGTTTGTACTCAGGATCCTCCTGCCTCAGCTTCCCAGAGTGCTGGGATCATGGGCATGTGCCTCCACGCAGCGCTTTCTGAGCTCCTTATCCATCACCAGGGATGTCGTTGCAATGATTAAACGAGTTGATCTACGCCCAGCCCCTCCCCGTGCCTGGCACACAGGCCTCGCCTCCCTGTCGCCGTGGCCCCTGGCAGGATTTCTCTGCGTTGCGGAGCTTGATCGCTAACGTGGACACAACAGCACCTGCCTGGAGGAGCTATTGCAAGAATGAAACGAGACAAGTGCCTGCGGCTTGGTGCCTGGCGAGTGGCCCCGGTTATTGTAAAATCAGTTATTTGCGAGGGTGCGGCCCAGCTTTCTCCTGTCTCCAAGCCCCATGGCGAGCAGGGGCGGGAGAGCCCAGGAGTAGAGGAGGGCAGGGGTGGAGTGGCTTTCGGTGGCCCTGCTCAGGTTGCCAGAGACTTTGTGTCCTTGGACGCCCAGGCCCCTGGGAACCTGCCTGTGCCCTCCCACCCTCCTAGCCGAGGGCCGGTGGCCACACTGGCCCCAGCCCAGCCTGGTTCTCCAGCCAAACATGCCCTCGGGGCAGAGCGCTCAACCTCTAATTCATGAAGCCTGTTGTCCTGGGGTCCAGATCTGAGTCCCAAGGGCAGCCAACCGTCTGTCTTTCTGTCCTCCTTCACACAGGAAGCCATGCTGGCCTGGAAGGGCTGCAGGCTGTGCAGACACGGCCTGGGCTGCTGTGGCACCATCCACCTGGCTCCTTGTCCCACCGGGCCCCATTTAGGATGTGCCCTTCCCTGGGGAGGTCCTCGCAGGGCTGGCGATGCCTTCAGAAATGGAAATGGGCCCATTTGTTTATGATTTACCCCCTGACACTTAACGGGAACCCGATGGGGCCAATAAAGGCCCCGAACTGGCCCGGTTCCTACTTCAGAAGTGCTGGAGCCAGACAAGACCTCTGGAGGCAAATGCATCTCAAAGTGGAGCCACTTGCTCAGCTCCCCCTCCCCAAACTTCTGAAAGACCTTGCGCCATCCTCCAGACCAGCCAGGGGACTGCCAGCCTTTCCACGCTGGGGGCCAGGAAGACGGGCTTGGCTTTCCAGGTAGAGTGGGCCATGAAGGTGTGGGAAAGGACTAGAATATTCTGGGCACAAGGTAGGCAAAGAGAGGGGGCCAGGGTGGAGGAGAAATCCAGTTTTCAATTTTGCTCAAGAGAAAAATGAGTACATGAGAGACAGAATAATTTTCCAGTGTGCAGGCCCTAAGTAAAACCTCCTTGAGACATTGTGAGTTATTAAAGAGGGGGAAAGAAAAGAAATTGTAAAATCAGTTTGCCTTTAGCAGAACTGTACAATGCACTCTTATTTCCAGGGGAATCTAATTAGAGGGCAGGGGCCGAGCCAGGGAGAGGATGGGAGCCGGAGGTTGTGACTCAGAGCCCCGGATGAGCTGGGTAGGAGGAGGGATATTTCCCTCCCAGCATCATGAGGTGCTGGGCAGGCCTGGATGCGAATCCTGCATCTTGGTTCTACCTTTGGGTTGCTGCCTTCACTGGAAGCTCCATTTCTTTACCTGAAAATGCGATGGCAGCGCTGGGGGTGTAGCTCAGTGGTAGAGCACTTGCCCAGCATGCGTGGGGTCCTAGGTTCGATCCCAGTACTGCAAAAGAATGCATTAAAAAAAAAAAAAGTTGGGTGTAGTGGAGCACGCCTGTGAGCCCAACGTTTGGGAGGCTGAGGCAGAAGGATTGCTAGGAGTTTGAGGCCACCTGGGCTACATAGTGAGATAGTGAGTTCAAGACCAAGCTGAGCTACATATTGAGACCCTGTTTCAAAAAAGCAAACAACAACGAAAAAGAGTGTTCCAATTCTTTGTTGGCGGAGTTGTCGGGATGAGGTGAAGGAAAGTATCAACAGAGCTTGTCACACGCTGACACCCAGCAAATGCTTGTTTCTGTCCAGAGCGATCTCTCCCCCCAGCACCTTCCCCTCCCAGGCCCTCTGCATGATCCTCACTCCCAGAATCTCCCTTGCCATCTCCCCTTCTTTCTCTACCTCCCCTTGAATCCAGCCTCCTGGCATGACGAGTCCAGCTCAGGCTTTGAGGCTAACCCCAACCTCTTGCAGGATACATGGAGTTCTTTTAATAAAAGGTCTACTTTTCATCAGGAATAAGTCCCTGAAGGAAAAGTCCCTGGAATTGTAAGCCTGCAGGCACACACGTGTACCACCGGTGCACGCATGCGCAGACCCATAGCTGGCCCTGCACGAGAGAGACTATATGTGCATTAGTCTCCAGGAAGCCTCATCTGTTGCCTCGAGTGCAGCCTTGGCCTGAAGGCACTGGACTATTCTGTTGCTGTTGTTTATTTTGGTGTTTTGAGACAGGGTCTCACCGTGTAGCCCAGGCTGGCCTTGCTCTTGTGGCGATCCTTCTGCCTCAGCCTCTCAAGAGCTGGGATTTATAGATGTACACCACCACGCCTGGTTGAGTGCTGGACATTTAAATAACACCTTGCATGGTTATTTGGGGGCAAGGCCAGTACAGCCCTGAGGGAAGGGAAGGAGGCTAAAGAGTGAAGAGGCAGCAACATCAGCATGTTTGTTTTCAACAGTTTCCAGAGCATTTTTTTGCCACTCTTTCTGAAGGCGGATGAAGTGGCAGAGGGGTCTGGGTTCAAGTCCTGACGTAGACACATAAAGCTGTGTGACTTTGGGTAAGTCACTGCCCCTCTCTGAGTCTCAGCCTTAGACCTGGGTTAGTGTCGATGCCTGAGATGACACAGTAACGTGTGCAAAGCGCAGGACCTGGTGAAAGGAAAGAGCACTGTAGTCACCGGAGCTCCACAGAGGACACTTGGTCCTCCACTCGGCTCCATAAGAGAACATTTTATCCATCTCCAACTCCCTTGAAGCGCAGTTTTCGCCCTCTGAGAACCAGCGTTCACATTCTCTCCTCTCTCGGCTATTTTAATGTAACTGTTACCTACGGCTGGCTACATTTTGGGAAAATAACATTATTTATTCTTTCAAGATCCAGCAAACCAGGCTCGGAGCAATAATTGCCATAGGGTGCGAGTAACAGATTTTATTTTTATTGATCAAAAATATATTTTTTTTTTATCAAAAACACATCAGACTAGAAAAGGCATAAGCAGCAGGAGCAAATTGGATTTTAACTCCTCTAAAACACGGCTCC
>PVJO010022323.1:0-28275 GCA_004026905.1 Hystrix cristata | reverse complement strand
TTTTTTTTTTTTTTTTTTTTTTTTTTGGTGCCGGGGATTGAACTCGGGTCCTTGTGCTTGTAAGGCAAGCACTTTAACCACTGAGCTAAATCCTCAGCCCCTATCTGCTATTTTTTTGGGGGGGCTATCTCCTATTTAGTGCCACGCATCTCTGCTTTTTCTATTAGTGTTAATAATTTATGTCTATTTGTATTAGTATTCTAGAAGACAGATATTTTATAGATAAAAGACTATGAGAACTTAATTATAAAATTCAATCTGAGAATGAGTATTTGATTTCTTAGATCTTCAATTTTCCTACTTTCCCACAGACACAGCAAGACAAATACAGGCATATTTAGCTCTAACAATAGCTATGTTTCCATGAATTTTCATTTAATCAATTTCTGGAAAATCAATTCATATTTTTAGTAGTTGGAAGTGGGATATGGAGGTGGCATGCTGTTTAAAAAGATCTTTATTTTTTTTAACTCAACAACTAACCCCCTAATGTACCTGTTTTTATAAACTTAGATTTTTAATAATGGCTTTTAGTAGAAGAATAACTCAAAGTTTATAAATGAAGTCATATTTTACAGGCACTAGGGGAGCAATCTTTAAAAAATATAGTCTTATGTTGAGCCCTTCTATAAATATGTTTTCTGATTCATTTCATAATATATATTTTTTATACATTTCAATTTTTATAAATCAGTTTTTCTTGAAGTAGGGCACAGCTAGATTATTCTTCTTTATCCTGTGTAGATACATAAAGTAGGGTAATTAGTTAATATCCACACTTTCTGGAAAGATGAATAAAATATGGAGCTCTGTGTACTACCAGCCTCCTCTCTCGCCTTCTCTCCTCTGCACACTCAGGCAGATTTGCAGTGGTAGAAAAGATGGCAAGAAAATAATTATTGGCTAATTTGCTCTATCCCAAGGTTTGCCAGTTCTCTCTTGCAGACACATTTTTAAAAAATTTTTATTTTAATGGTACATTTTCGATGTACATAGTGATAACATTCATCATAGGGGATTTGTACCTGTATGTGACATATCCTGTTGCTTCTTAGACACATTTTTATTTTATGAAAAGAAGAAAAAATAACTCAAAAGAAGAAAAAATAACTCAAAAATAACTCAAAAATAACTCAAAAATAAGTATAAGACAACAGGAACTTGAAAATTGCAAATTTATTACAGGTAAAAGAACTAACATGGGGCAAAACATATCTGGAATTTTCTGTACTTACTAAATTTCTGTACAAGTCTGGAGTGCATTTGTGAGAATGAAGATATCTTCTACTTGTCCATCTCTTGTATGCCTCCTTTTCAAGCATAAAGAGATTCTGTGTCAGCTCTACGGTGTCCTGAAAACATTTAAAATTCTCCTTAATATTCAGCCATAGCTCTCCCCAAACCCTTTCTACCATTGCTCCTGGCACACACATTACATGTATATCATACTCATACACATCACACACATGCATACACTACGTGCATCACACTCAACTACATCACACACGTATATCACGCACCCATGCATCATATGCCACGTAAGTACACATACACCACACCACAAACACACAGACACACACACACACAACTCTGCTACTTCTTGCCTGGGTTTGAACCATGTATCTACCGAGTTCTCTCAGGTAGGTGGTATTCACTTTCTCCATTATGCAAGTGAGGAAATTACGGGTCTCTACCGCATTTTCTCAGATTTCTGATTTTCAAATAAGATGCTTGAAGGTTTTGGAAATAGTAGAGGTCAGATGAGGCTCTTTTCTCCCATTTCGGCTGCTGTAAGCCTTGTGTGGGTTTGCTGTTCCCTAGAGGGAATGGCATGAGTTTAAGAAAAATGGTAGCATTTGTGTTCCCTGCTTAGCCTTTGAGGCATAATTAAGGACTGGGAAATCTGGATGCTTGGTCCTCATTTCTAGACCACCATCATTTATGTATGTAGTTTTCTCATAATTAAAAATCATGTATGCTTCCATCTCACACTCTTCTCAGGAACCTATTAGACTTTGCCCATGTTTTGAGATCCCTTAGTAGCCCTTTACTGTTATTTAGGAAAATAGACTTCTGCTAAGTTGATACTGTCTACTCCTTTCCGTTATAGTGTCCTCTGTTTACAACAGCTGATGGGAATATATCTGGACAAATACATCAGTAAATACACAGCAATAACAAAAAAATCAGACCATAAAGAGCTGAGAAATTTACCAGTGGTACTGTGGTCTAGAAAACTCTTGCAGCAGAAAGCTTAAGAGACATGCCTAGCTGCTGGTTCTGTAGGGCCTTAGGTAAGTTGCTTCTTTCTTTCTGGACCTACATTCTGAAAATACAATGACCACGATTTTGTCATTAGGGAAACAGACAATACTTAATGCTGTTTTTGCTTATGTTTAAATTTTTTTGAATAGTTAATGAGGATTGAACACAGGGCCTCTGGCATGCTAGGCAAACACTCTACCATTGTGCCGCATCCTCAGCCCCTCCCCTTTTTGCAGTACTGAGGATTGAACCCAGGACCTTCACACTGAGCTACATGTCTAACCCTTTTTATATTTTTAATTTTGAGGTAACATTTCATTAATTGCCTAGGCTTTGCTTGAACTTGTGATTCTCTTGCCTCAGTCTCCCAGAGTGCTGGGATTATGCGCATGTACTACTATGCCTGGCTTCTTTTTAAATTATCATTCTGAGACAGGTTCTTGCTAAGTTGCCCAGGCTGGCCTCAAACTTGTGATGTTCATTCCTCAGCTTCCCAAGTAGATGGGATTGCATACATGCACCACTGCACCTGGCATTGTTGATTTTTAAAAAAATAACTTTGAATTTATTGAAATATGAATCATATCCAATATAGTTTACTCACTCATTTGAAGCACAATTCAAAATTTTAGCATATTTACAGAGTTGTACAATTATTACCATAATTTAATTTTAGTACCTTTTCATCCCTCTTAAAAGAAACTCTATACCCATTGGTATCCAGTTCCTATTTCTTTCCTGTCTGCTTCCACCTCAGTGTTAAGTAACCCCTAATCAATTGTCTGTCTTTCTGCATTTGTTTATTCTGTTCTTCTCACAAACAGAATCACACAATATGTGGCCTTTTCTGACTGGATTCTTTCCTTTGGCATACTGTTTTCAAGTGTCAGTGTCAAACATGTAGTATATGTCAGTACTTCATTTCCTTTTATGCCTGAATAGTATTCCACTGTATGAGTAGTCCACATTTTATTTATCTATTCATCAGCTGACAGACATTTGAGTTATTTCCATTTGCTGACTATTTGTATTGAGAGAAATTTTTATTTATCTAACACATGATTTACAAATATTTTCTCCTATGAGTTGCCATTTCACTTTCTTGATGGATTCACAGGCAGCAGAAATACGTTTTAATTTTGATGTAGTCCAGTTTATGTAATATTTTTTTACCTTTTGATGCCATATCCAAAAATCCATTGTACTACAGAAAGTCAAAAAGGCATATTCCTTATGTCTTTTGTTTTTATAGTTTTAGCTCTTACCTACAAGTGTATCATCATTTGTTTCTTTTAATTTCACACTTCAGAGTTCATCTAAGCAATAAATACCTTCGAGGAAAATGATGAACATGGTCCAATTCCTAGTAGCTTCCTCCAAATAATGGAAAAGATGATAAGAATTGAAGCACATGCTGAATATTTAGCCACTGAAAGTTGTACCTTGATTCCATGCTTCTATCTGTATTTCTTTCATTTACTCCTCTGCTAAGTTTACCCTTTAATTTTGTTCTGCTTGAAGTCCTGGCCAATTTAAGAAAGCTTCCATATTAAATCTGAAACTGATAGCTAATGGCTGTTGAAATAAAAGAGTGCCTTACAACCACGAATTGTATTTTTCTATTTTTTTTTTTTTTTGCTATCCAAACTCCAATCTACTAACATCCTCTAAAATTACTTCTAGTTTCTCCTTTTCACATCAATGTAAAAGTTATCTTTTCTTTTATGATCTCTTTTTAATTTCTCATTTTTATTGTTATGTTCTGGAAGACTTTTATTAAAGCTTGTTTTTTGACAGATTTAAAAAATAGATAATAATATTCTTTAATGTAATTATTTTATAGTATTCACAGTCCTTAATATGTAGTAGACACTAAGTACATGTTAAACACGGAAAATTTGTGCCTAACCTTGTCAGATGGGCATCAGTTGTATTTGATTTCCTAACTAGCCATTGGTCTGACCTCTTTGGTATTTCAGAATTTAAATAATGACTCCTAATATGTAAAGCTTTCATGTTAATCTGAATGAGGCAATAAGAAAGTTAACTCCTGAAGACTTTTAGTAATAATCAGCTTCCCCAGTAAATATTGTTGCTATAACTTTCAAAACCTTGACCTCATGTTTCTTATTAGAGGGGGCCACACATGTTATTAAGGGAGTCCTTGGTGCATCCCCTTCACCTCTAGGGAAGCAATTATCTCTATTGTATTTAGAAAAACTGTATGCTATATACTCATCTTCCTGCTCCCTAGGAAATAATCTGCTGGAATTCAAAGTACAGTTACCATGCTTGACCAACTTCCTGTATCCTGGAGCTGACCATTATTAATGGCATCCAATTATTCATAGCAATCAAGCAGTTGACCTTGCTGAACAGATCACAGCAGTTGGTATTTGACAACCAGTCCTTTGGCTGGGTGTAGTAGAAGGAGACAATGTCACATTCCTGGTCGTCCTTAGTGAAAACATGCCACTTCAGACTTATTGGACTGCTATAATAACTTGATTGCAAGATTTAGCCTATTGTTATTTTAAAAGCATATGTTTATATGTGCTGGCAGAAGCAAGAAAAAGAGCTTGGTTTAGGTATGCTTGGTGTTTGGCAATCCCTTTGATTTACCTTGCATCACTGCAAATTAACTGAGTGACCTTTGGTAAGTCGTTTAGGCTTTCTAAGCCTCAATTTCCTCAATTCTAAAATGAGGGCATTTTCCTTGCTTTCAAGGGTGGCTGTGAGCGTTAAATGATATAATTACTATGAAACAATCTAGTCAGCAGAAGTCACTCAATCCCTCTCAGTCTCTTGTCCACAGAGTCAGTCTGAGCTCCGGCTCCTGCAGATGTAAAAAGAAACAGCATAAAAGCATTTTATCCTTTGCCAAAGTGGAGGATAGGAGTTGACTCTCACATGAATGTTGCTTTTTCATTTTGCCTTTTCCACAAGCTCACAAGTCAAAGGTTTTCCTTTACTGCGCAGTGTTATTAAAGTGTGATATTTGTTTGCAGTGAAAGAGCCTGAGTATAAACAGTGACATAAATTTCCAGGTGGTTGGCTTTTGACCCTTCCATTTCCTTGACTATATTTTCCCTTTGACTTGGCATGATCTGTAACAGTTCTGGTTCAGCCGCAGAAAGGAGGAAGTTGTTTACTTTCAGATGTACATTAATTTTCTCATACCATTAGGGGGAGAATTTTCACAAGGAACTGAGTTGTTTGGATTTTATATGAAGTGATATGAAAGGGATGGAGAAATACACACAGCTACTATTCACCAGAGTGTTACTGACATGTGTAGTTCAAGGTGACTGTAGAAGAATTCCTTTGTTAGTCTCACCTTCTTGTCACCACAAGAGATGCCCCTGTGTTGTTTGTATCCTAGTTTAAAAAAAAAAAAACAAAACACTTTATAAGGCTGCTAGAGTGTAACGAAAATGAGATACTCTCTTTAGAAGTTCTCGAATATACTGCTTACCAGTGATACCTATGAAGGGAATTTAACTTACCATGAACCTTAATAAGCACAGAACAAAACTTATTAAGTGAAACAAGAATGTAATTTTAGAGAAAGTGTCTAATAGTGTCTGATTAACCCCGAGGGCAACTGGGGATTTTCTGGTGACCTGTGAACCATGTGGATCTATTAGCAGGTAAAGGCAGACAGAGGGACTTTGTGGTGGCTTGGGACTCTGGTATATTCGGCCTATGGGTTGGGCAGTTCAGAAAGTGGCCCTGTAATACCAAACTGTTTAGGGAACAGACTTAGATCTTGTCAGAGTGAACTTTTAAATAATAGCCTTTCCCCTTTATTTCTAGAAGTATTGTATCTAAGAAGTGACTGTAGAGCTCATGTCATGCCCTAGTGTTTTGCTGCTAAGTACAGTGGGTTAAATAGTGACCCTTAAAAGGCATGTTCATGTTTTTATTCCTGGAATCTCTGAATGTGATCTCATTTGCAAAAAGAGTCTTTGTAAATGGAATTACAAATCTTGAGATCATCCTACATTACCTAATGAGCCCTAATGCCAATCACGTGTGTCCTCCTAAGGGACAGTAGAGAAGGCACAGACACACAGAGGAGCAAATGATGCGAAGAGAGAAGCAGAAGTTGGAGTGATTGGGAATGATCGGGGATGCCAGCAGGCTGTGGAAAAGGTGGGGATGGAATCTCCTCTCTAGACTCTAGAAAAAAATGTGACTCTATCAAAATCTTGATTTTAGACATCTGGTCTCCAGAACTGGGGGATAAATTTCTGTTGTTTGAAGTCATTTAGTTTGTGGTAATTTTTTACAGCAGCCACAAGAAGTATGGAGCACAGTGTCTGGTATGTAGTCAGTGTTCTATAAATTGTGGTTTTAGTTTTTAGATAAAATAGACCTTTTTTTTTTTAAATGTGCCTCTTAGTCACTTTTCTCTTTGCTTAGATACAATACTGGACACTCTCAGTTTAAAAGCAGAATAGCTTATTTTGGTTCAAGTTTACAGTCCATGACTGGCTGTCTCCAAGGAGGATGGCATGGCAGTGGGGCATAGCAGAGGGGCCTGGCAGAGGAGAGCTGCTCATGGCATGATGGATGGGAGCAGAGAGAATGAAAGGAAGAACTGGAAAGGGAGATATCAAATGTATATCCTTCTGGGTCATGCCCCCACTGATCTGCCTCTTCCAACCAGGCCCCAACTCCTAGCTTCATATTTAGCCATAACACTCCCATAAACTAATCCCCTTTCAAAAGCCTCACATATGAACCATAGCAATGTGCTTTTAATAAAAAAGGTTTTCATTACCCTCTTTTTCTCTTATATCCTTCATTATTCATTCATTCATTTAGTGATTTCATATTTATAAAAGATCTTCCAAGTATCAGAATACTTAGTGCTAAGTATGCTAAATATTTTTAATAGAGCACTGTAAGACAGTAAACAGTATACATATATACCCCAGCCTCATTGGGTTTATTGTCTAATGAGACAGAAAAATAGAAAATAAATCCTCACCATAGGATTAAGTATGAAGAAATCTGGTTGAGTTTGGGACAAAGAAGGACAGAGAGGATTACTTCAGTGTAACCAGAGTAATGGGTTCCTTGTTTGGAAGGAAATAGGGAAGAAAGTGGAGACACTGGTTTTAAGCAAGTGACTGAGCCTGAAGAACAGTGGCATACATTTTAGAAAGAAATGGAGGTATTTTTGGCCAAGGTTTTTTGTTTTTTGTTCTTTGTTTTCTTTTTCTGGTGCTGAGAATTGAACCTAGGGCTTTTACATTGAACTACATCCCCAGGGCTTTTTATTTTCTGAGACAAGGTCTCACTAAGTCCTCGGTTGCCCAGGCTGGGCCTGACCTTGCAATCCTCCCACCTCATGCACCACCCTGCCTGTCTAAAGTATTGACTTTGAGATTTTACTGTGCCGTCGGACATGAGAAACAAGGGTTTGTGCTTGCTGGGAAGGACATTGTTGGATTTATGGTGGAACAGGGCAATTTCCTATGTGTTCCAGGGCAAAGGTTAGCAAACTTTTTCTCTAAAAGCCCAGATGTTAAATAGAGCTTGTGGGTCCCATGGTCTTTGTTGCAGCTTTTTTTTCCCCACTTCATTTTGGTTTTCTTTTAAGACAGGGTCTCATTATATAGTTCTGGCTGGCCTTGATTTCCCTACCCCAGGCTGCTCTCAAACTCTTGGTATTTCTACTGTCTCAGTCTCTTATATGCTGGGATTACAGACATGTGCTACCATGCCCAGCTTGTTGCAACTTTTTGACCTTATATTACAGTGTAAAAGCAGCTGTAGATAATATGTAAACAAATGAGTCTGACTGCATTCCAAACCTTACTAATTGGACACTGAAAATTAGATTTCATATCATTTGAATGTGTCTAGAAATTCATACATTTTTTTGATCAAGCATTTAAAAATGTAATAACCATTCTTAGTTTCAGAGCTGCACCAGAACAGGCAGAGGCAGGCATGTGGCCCTCGGATCAAGTCTGCCAAACCCTGTGTTGGAGTGCAGCCTCTGTTTTTGTAAGCAAGGACAACCTTCTGTGCCCAGAACTTCAGCCATAAGCCGCAGCCAGCAGGCAGGAGCAGAGAGTTACGTGGGAAAGACAAGTCTCCTTGGGGAAGCAGTGTGATTTCTCTGAAGAATTCTCAACTCTTGCTGGCTCAATAAACATGAGTCTGAACTTGAATTAAAAATGATTTTTTTCTTCATGAATCAACATTTAATGATAATGTTTCTACTTGGTATTTCAGCTATAAAAGTGCAAATTATGCATGAAATTGATGTACATTATCCCATAATGAACTAATCTGATAGAAAAACACATTAGGTATTTATATTGAAAACAAGCCATTCATAACTATTAGGACACTTGGAAAAGGAGAGCTATGTTCTCAGAAACATGAATGGGTATAAACTGGAACCATTCAGCTGTGACAGAGGAGATGGAGCATTGTATTCTTTCCATTTTACTGGTATTGCCCAGTTGCCTTTATGGCTGTAGATTTTAAAATGATGAAAGACAGTTGTTAAAATTTCTTATTCTGTGATATCCTTTCCTGTGTGATAATAAATAGTACATTCCTGTATAACACTGCATTGCAGCCTTTACCACACTTGCAGCTTTGGAAATACACCAATAAGCGAATGGTTATAAACTTGAATTTGTCAAATACTCTGTTGATTCAAGTGTCTTATTATTTAGAGCCTGTGGGCACGCTACAAATCATCAAGTTTAATGAATGGCTTCTCAATTCTTAAGTATCGGTTTTTACCTTTCTTTAGAATCTTGTGTTTCAACCACACTGACATGACATCCGTACATGCAAAAAGTATATTCTATTGTCAATGCGTTTTATGTGTTTAATATTAAATGTTAAGTTAAGTGGAGCCATTCTCTACAGATTGTAGACTTTTAGAGCTTAAGGAGGCCTCAGAGATGACCTAGCTTAACTTTCTCAATTTTCACTTGATGGAAATGATGGGGAAGTGACTTTGTAATTCATTAGTTTTACCCTAGCTGAAGGTGGTTTCTATTTCACTCTGTAATGAGTTCTGCTTTCTATACATAAGAATGCTTGCTCAATGGTTTGTAAGGGAGACAAAATCATTCTCGGCATCTGTTGTATAGCCTCTATTTTCCTAATAAGAAATCACAAGTGGTTTGTTTTAATAACTTTTTTTTCGATAGCCTATGGCTTTGAACCTTGATATTAGAAAACACTCCATGTAGTATTGCTAGACTTATTAAGAGAGTCAATTAAGGGTTTGCACACTAATTTCTTTGGAAAGAATGCAAGCAATATTATCCTGGAGATATCTGCTCTGTAAAAGAGGATGTGTGGGTATGATTGATATCAAGGTACACCAATGAGTAGATGATCTGGTGGTTAAGACTGAATTAGTGATGGGGGGAGGTGTGTGAGTACAGGGAGCAAAGGTCAGTATCAAGGGATCTGATTGGTTATGAACAACTGAGGCAGGCACCTCAGACTATGGTCATTGCTTGTGGTTAGGCAGGTGGAAGATGGAGATCTGTACAAAACTGCAGAATTAAACCTGTGTTTGGGGGCGTCATCCGAGTTTTGAAAGGAGCTCCAGCAAGAAGTACCCATGTCCTCAGTAATGGGTTACAGGACTAAGAATGAGAATTTGCCAGAACTCAGGAAGAGAAGCCTAGAGAGAAGTCCAGAAGCCTTGGATGAAAGAAAGGCAACAAGAAAGGGAAGGGGAAGCAGTTAAACAGTTTAAAATCTCAGCTCGGATTCCCTCTATTTTCTCAGTCTGGGTTAGTGTGAGTCCTCAGTGAAGTCAACCTTCCAGAGAAGCAGAGATAGTAGAGCAAGATGGGGGCCACACCCTGGTCCACCCCAACACTCCAAGGTAGGTTATACTCAACAGTGCACATGAGCTTGGTCTGCTTTAGCTTGGCGAGTTGGACCTAACAATGCTCACTTTCTTTCCAGGGATGTTCAATATGGAAACTTTTGTGTTTCTGTGAAAACAAATTCTTCATAAAATCAACATTCTTTTAGTCGCTTTTTTTTGCAGAAGAAAAGTACTATTCCATTTCATAAATACTTACATGATAGAGATGTTAATTACAATAGCTCTTCATAAGGTCACGCTCAGGATTATTAGCTATCAGACAGCAGTTTTTTTTTTATCTTTGGCATAGCTGTATTTCAGCAGTTCTTGTTTTCGTATCTGACTGTTAGTACTATTACTATATACATATATAAACACCTGCATCATAAATTGATATAAAACATACAACATTTCTTTAAAACTCATTGAAAAACCTAATCTCTATGGTAAAAATGGTTCTGTCCTTTCTTGATGTGCCTTTACTCATAGGAGGTGAACTTGCCCACCAGATTGCTAGGCAACTATAGAAGACCTGGGCAGGGTCTTATGTCAACTTCAAGCCCATCTTGCTGCTCTTGCCTCTGTTAACCACGCTGCCCATATGTAGATTAAGATGAAACTTTATGGACCTGATGCAAGTACTCAATGAGTCAGTGATCTCATCTACATCTTCAGGGTAGGAACTCAATAATTCTGTTTTTAGGGACTCAACTAATCTGTTCTGGGTTCTGTTTTTTTGAAGTGTAGTTGCTTTGGGTATATGTGTGTGTGAGTGCGTGTGTGTGTGTGTGTGTGTGTGTGTGTATGTGTGGCCCCTACTTTTTCCTTTTTTTTGTTTTAAAATTTTTCAGTATATGTTTGCTATATATAACACATACATTATCATGGGTAGTTGGTGCATATGCATAGTGCATCTTGATCCTTTTTACCTCCCTTTCCCCTCTTCTTCTTTGTCTCTTCCTCTCTCTCCACCATCCTCAATTCCCTTCCCACTTCCACAAAGTCTATCTCTCTGTTTCCTATAATCTATCTTATTTTGCTCTTTATTTATACTTTGGGTTTTTCATATAAGAGAGACCGTGAGATATTTAACCTTCTGTGACTAATTTATTTCTATGAGGAGACTCCACTTTTTAAATAAATGCAGGTCTAGTTTCTGACTGTCATCCTAAGTCCTCACCTGCATAACTGGAACCTATTTCCTATTTTTGATCTCTAGTTCTATGCAAATTATGTGCATGGGGCTTGATTTGCACAGCATATTTTCCTCATCTACTTTTTACTTTGCTTTCTGTAGCGTTGCCAAACCTTTCTCTTACCTGTTCTGATAGGTCTTCTGGGATCTGATCCAGTCTTAATTATTGCTTCCAAATAATTTCCTATCCTTTCCCTGCCATCATATTGATTCTTTCGTCCACCCCTTGCCTCTTTCTATGGGCTCATTGGCAACCACATATTAATATCTTAATAATCTGTACCTGTTCAGTATTTCTGACTTTTATTCTGAACATGCAACACTAGCCTCATTATTTCCAGAATTCAAAGTTAATGACAGAAGCCTTTCACATTAAAATAAAAAAACGAGAACTTGTCCTGAGGGTGTAGCTCTGTGGTAGAGAACTTGTCTAGAATGTACAAGGCCCTGGGTTAGTCTCCAATGTTGAAAAGGAAAAAAATAAAATCAAGAACCAAATCAAACCACACATACTTTTAAGAAATTTAGTAGCACTGGATTAATGAAAAAGTAGAGTTGTATATCTACCTTACATAGTTCGTATTATAGCCTGATTGGTTTTATTTTGATAGATTGTTAGCTATTTTAAACAGATATAATTCCACAGAGCCCTAAGTATAATATGAAAAATCAACCTCAATTATATTCATAAGTCATTTTTCAGTTACAAAGGATTTTGGCTTGCCAGTCCTCTTTTTTACTTCAAGATCACTCATATAATTTTCTCGAATTTTGCAGTGATTTGAAAGAATTTGAGCTGGGCCTGGTGGAACATACCTGTAATTCCAGCATTCAGGAGGTTGGAGCAGGAGGATTGCTTTCAGTTTGAGATCAGCCTGAATACATAGTGAGACCCTGTCTCCAAAAAAATAAAATATAAAAAAAAAAAAAGGAAAAAGAATCACATAGGACATTTTGTTATTTATTGCATTTGATAGAATGTAAAAACAATGGCTGCAACAGGTTGTCCGAACATGACTTAGATCACTTATCTTTTGACTTTTTGGTAAAAACGTTTTTCTCACTGAGTAGTTTTTTTTTTTTCTGTACATTGTGTATATCACATGGTTTGTAAAGTAACTAGGGAGAGGGAAATAGAGTATGATTTTTAAAATCCATTTGAAAACATAATTTTAAAGGCAGATTTTAACTTCAAGTTGGCTTCTTTAACCCTATAGAGAGAAGTTTCTTTCAAAAATGGCTTGTTCTAATAAGCAATGACACTAACATAAACTTTAATTTGCAATTCTTTTGAATTATTGCAATGCGATTTATCGCTCAGCATATGGTCTGTTTTGGTGAATAGTCCATGAGTTCTTGAAAAGAATGTGTATTCTTCTGTTGTTGGAATGTTAGTTGAATGTCAACTCATAGTTATTCAGTCTTCCATATGCTAACTGATTTTATCTCTACTTAATGTATCAATTATGAAGTTTTGAAATCTCTAATTACAATTGTGAATTAATTTATGCCAGAATGTCACTTTCTGTCTTATTTATTTTTAGGTTCTATTTTAGATCTATTTGTGTTTAGGATTTTTATGCCTTCTCGATTAATTCTTTTATCATTAGAGTTTCTTTAGCTTTACCTTTAATAATATAAATTATCTTAAAATATACTTGTCTAATATTAATATAACTGCTTTAGCTTTATGACTGATGTTAGCAAGACACATTTTTCCAAGAATTTAATTTCAGGTTATCTATATCTTTATATTTGAAGCCTTTGAATTTCTTTCTTTATTGCTTTTTTTAAAGCCTATGGTTGGGTCTTCGTTTTATCCAGTCTGACATGTCTGCCTTTTTTGGGGGGGGGGGTGCCGGGGATCGAACTCAGGGCCTTGCGCATGCAAGGCAAGCACTCTAACCACTGAGCTAAATCCCCAGCCCTGTCTGCCTTTTAATTGGTGTAGTTGGACCATTTATATTTTAGGGAAACATTGGTTTAAGATTGGAGGATTAGAACTATTTCTTTTTCAAATGTCTGATGATATTTACCACTGAGTTTTAGTTTTGATTTTCTTTATTATCCAGTTTAAGTTTTATTTCTCATGAAAATATGTTTTATTCTTCCTATTTACTTTGGGTTTCATTTGTGATTATTTTGCTAGCTTCTTGAAGTGAATTTCAGATAAATGATTTTAAATTTTCTTTTTCTCTAATACAAGCATGAAAGATGTAAATTTCTAGCTGGATATTGTGGTGAATGTCTGTAATCCCAACACTCCAGTAGGTCTAAGTAGGAGGACCACAAATCTGAACCCAGTCTGAACAACTTATTTAGACCCTATCTCAAAAAGAAAAAAGGCTGTGTGTATAAACACTGGGTTCAAACCCCACAACACACACACACACACACACACACACACACACACACACACACCCACACCCACACGCACACGCACACACACACACACAGACACACACTGGCTGCAACCTACAAAATTTAGTATGTTGTATTTTCATTATTATTTAGGTAAAATATTTTCTATTTTTCTTGTCATTTTCCCCTTTTACTAATGTTTTATTTAAAAGTATATTACTAAAAAAAAGTATATTACTTTCCAACTATTTGGGGATATTACAAATAAATTTTTGTTTCTAACTTCTAATACAATACTTTTTAGTAAGAAATTGTATTCTGTATGTTTTCAATCCTTTGAGAGCAAAACTTATTTTCTGGCCTATCTTGTGAATGTTTATGTACACTCTGAAAATGCAAATTTCATAGTATCTTTGAGTAGAACTCTATAAGTTTCATTAATGTTCTTAAATCATTTGATAGTACATTTAAATCTTCAGTATCTTTTGGTTCTTTCACCATTATGATATGCTACTGTCCATTTTTACTCTTTTTCCTTTTCTTGAAGGATTCTTGGTCTAATATTTTAATGTAATTAGTCTACTTTCTAATGTTTTTATATGATATGTCTTCTACCACATCATTTTATTTCCAGCCTTTGTGTGTATTTGTAATCAAATGTATCTTTTTGTGGAGAATGTATATTTAATCTTGAATTTTTTGTGTAGTTGGATTAGGTCACAAGGATAGAATCCTTACGATAAAATTAATGTCCTCCTAAGAAGAGAGAAAAGATGTCTGTCTGTCTGTCTGTCTCACTTTCTTTCTATCAGTCATGAGGAAAGATCAAGAAAGTATTCATCTACAAACCAGAAAGAGGGCCTTTCCCAGAAATGAAAACCTAATAATTGTTTGTGAAAACCCCTGCGATTTCTTGGAAACCACGGATATCCTCTGTGGTTGTTTTTTTGGTGGGAGGTTTGCAAGTAGCCAATCTGAGAGCATTGTTCAGTTCTCCTTGCTGCTGACTGGCTACTTCTCTGCAACCCATCTCTGGCAGATACACCAGCATTCCCATATCAGAAAAGGTTGCTGTACTGTGTGTAGCTTTCTTGAGTGTTCTTGGTTTTGTTCTTCATAAAGCCCTAAGATCCCTAAGATGCTGCCCAAATGCCCTGCACCTTTTAAGGCTTTATTAATACAGTATTTCGTTAAATTAAATAACTGTGGGAGACATAGCATATTTAGGGTTTAAACTGTAAAAGTAGGCAGTTATAGGCATTTTTCTGAGCATATCTGAAATTCATGGCTTTTCACAATTCATGGGTGCTCTAGGAATATAGTCCCAGTGAATTTCAGGGGTCCACTGTATATCATTAGACCTAAGTTCTGCCAAGTGTGCTGGCACATGCCTATAATCTCTGCACTCAAGAGGCTGGGACAAGAGGATCATGAATGAGTTCAAGGCCAACCTGGGCTGCACAGCAAATTCAAAGCTGGACTGGGTACATAGTGAGACCTTGTCTCAAAAGAACAGCAACAGCAACCAAGGCAGTAGCAGCAGCAGCAGCAGCAGCAAAAACCATTCAATCTTGTAATAAGCTTGTACTAATTGAAACCAATGAAATTTTTATCTTTCTTGAATTTCCTACAATGGCTCTATTTCTCTCTTTTCTACTCAGTTTTATCAACTGAATGTGAGAGCAGATCTTTCTCCTTTTGATGACTTGGAATTAGTTTATATGTTTTGTTCAGTTACCTATTTACTTTTATAATGCAAATAAATCCTAAGCCTGTAATTCCATCTTGGCTAGATCCAGAAATCTTTTTATATGCTTCACAATATAAGTAGTAATTGGTTTATGTTGTATTTATAAAAGGTCGTGTTTGAATCTTGAGAAGTGCTTAATATTTAACTTTTACTCTGTCTTTTCAAAATTTTTTGAAAAGAGAACCCTAGACAGTTAGACAATGAGGCCGTGGTCTTATATGATGCCATGAAATTTCAAGTCATAGCTTCAACCAATCAATATCTATTGAGCGCCATGTATGTATCATTCGCAGTAGGTTTCAGAACTGTTACTCTTCTTCAACTGTTATTCTTGCTAACTCCTCTATGTAATAAATCTTAACATATCACTTTTCAAAGAAAAGTTAAAAATGTCTCAAAACACAAAAATCCATACTTCTAAAGCATTGAGAGTTTAGCTACCTGAAAGAAAAACATGAGTGTTTTCTGGGAAAAAAAAAAAAAAAAACAAAAAACCCTGAGAAATGAATGTGGCCCTAACTCTATTGGAATGATACTGTGTGCTTCACATGATCCTTCCTTTTCTGTTTCGTAGGATGAGGACGTTGGGCTCAGTGGTCTTTAAATCCTTCTCGTCTAACATTTGAGATTCTCTGTATGTCCTTGTGTATCTTTTTACTTCTTTTTTATGTTATACAATTAGGACATACATAGAGGAGCATAATGTTTTTGAGATTCTACATTGTGAAGGTGATTTTGATTATTTAAAATATGAAATGTTAGAGTGTACTTATGTTACAAAAAAAGAAAATAAGGTTTTCTAAACATAATAGCTCGTTACCTTATATGTAGGCTTTTATGTGTCCTCTGAGTCAAATCTGCTCTGGGTAGCTGCTGACAAAACAAGATTTTACTGCTGAAAGAGCAGCAGATCTAATATTGCTGCAAAAGAGCAGGCTGAATTTTATTTTGCCTTGGGTCATCAATAAAATTCTAGTCATGCTCTGATCCTGCATGCTTTATTGTTCCGCATGATACATCACAGGTAAGAGAAAACTTTACTCTTTCAAGCATCGCAAAACTTTAAATGAAGAATTGGAAAACATCAAAAGGGTCACATATATATTTTAGAGAGCTTGAGAAGCATTATCCTTAATTTGGTGATCCATGTCTTGGGTGCATTTGTTAGTGTAATGCTGACTGCTAGTACAGATGAACTTAGTATAAAATGGCTTGCAATGATAGGAACTTGTTTTTGTGCATGTCGCAGTCTCTGGCAGGTGAACATGCCAGTAGTGTAGCTTCCTTTGGGTGGTGACTCAGGAAGTCATATTGATGAAAACTCTTGCCATTATTCAGTGTCTTAGGTGGAGCAGGATCTGCCAACACAATACAGCATTTCCATGGCTGCTTAAGTCATATCTGAAGGGAAAAGAGAATGGAGAAGTTTGTAAGAGACTTTTGTGTACCATTCTTCAATTCCATTGGCTTTATCTGTCTGAAAGAGAGATGGAGAAATCTCAGAGTCAGGATTAAAGCCTGTTTGACTCCAGAGCGCATGTTCTTAAAAACTCTTTTATTGGCTTTTTTAATCTTAAAGTGTTGGTCCAACTCCAAAATTGTACAAAATAATCTGTTATTCCAACTCAATTTTGTAATTTATGTGACTTTCCTGATTTTTCCATAAAGGTCCCAATTTCTCTTTTTTCACACTCAGCTTTATCAACTGAATGTGAGTACAGCATGTTCTCCATTTGTTGATTTGGTGATCTGTACTTTGGCAAATGAGGGGAATGCAGGCTGTCAATCCAAAATCAACAGCTGTTTCTGTCTTGAGGCTGCAGAGTTCATATGTTTCAAGGAAGGTAGCTTTTAAAACTCTCTAGTCCTGCTGTATGAAAGGTACCTTCTGTCTCATTTTCTGGATTAAAGAGGCTGAATGACTTTTTCTTAACTTACTATAATATTTGCTAGGTAATAACTTTAAGTTTAATGTAAGAAGTCAACTATATACAGATACTGCCTGGTTTGAGGTAATTTTTTTCAATAATTATTAATGTTCAATTTTCAAGCTCCTGAAAGAATTTCTGTATTTTTCAATATATGTGACACAGTTTCTAGACATGTCCCTTGAGGCTCTTTTGCTTTCTTTTGTTTTTTCTGGACAGACATTTCTAGCTCTGATGACCAGAGAACATAATTTCAACTATCTAGATAATATACTACATTTATATGGTATTAGTAAGATGAAAAACACTTTCCATTTGTCAGAAACATAGAGGCAGATTTGTCAAGTGTTTTGATTCTCTTAAAACACATTCGTGCAAGAGAACTATGATTCTCATGGGTTTTACAGGTAGATGAAAAGCTTTAACTTAGCTCTTTAATCCCTGGTTCTCCTAGGATGTAGTGATGGGAAATCCAGTAGGCTTAGTCTTTCATGGAAGATGAGATGTTCCATGATATTTGTGCTCATTGAAGACAAAACTAATTGAAGATAGGAAGTATGGACTCAAATGAAAAAGGAAATAATTGGCATTTGTGGAAAAACTTTAACCACAATGAAGTGGGGCCAGAGTTACTAATATACCAATGATATACTGACTATGGATTAGGTGCCTGGTTATTCTACATGCTCTGGTTTTGCAGAAAGTATGTTGGAAAGAATATAAACAATATGCTCAATGGAAGTGATTTTTTATCATGCTTTTAAGGAGCAGCATCTGTGATAGAATGGAAAGTGCTTCAGTTTTAGAGACAAAATAACTGGAATTTTTGTCCTGGTTTCTGCACACTCATGAGGCTTAGAACTAAATGATTCTTAGCCTCTCTAAACCACAGTTTCTTCACATTTAAAAAAAAATTACATTGTAGTGTGTTGTGGGATTAATGAAATAATACATGCAGAAGTCATTGGAATTTTAAGTGTTATAAAAATGTGAGGCATTACTTATGATGTAATTGAACATTCCTGTTTGTTGATCTGATACATGTATGTACTTAAGGCCACACATGTCTCCATCATACACACACACGCACACACACACACACACAACACACACTGTGTAATTGAGCAAATATGTATTTCTGTACAGGACTTTCTATTTACAATATATACAGAGTTTCAATAAAAGTTAAATTTAAGGCCTATGATAATAATCTCATGGAGAAGAGCTTCATTTTGTACCATTATCATAGGAAGTGCAACAGAAAAGTCCCTAATTTGTACAGGTGCCTTTGTTCCAGCAGTGTGCATTACCATGATTTATCCTTCTGTGGGGCAATACTGAATACTCAGACATTTGTATGCGGCCACTATGCTTGATTTAGGTCAAGAGGCCCTGCCGTGTAATATATGGGTAAGCCAGGATAAGTTCCTGATGTCTGTAAGCCTTAGTTTCTATACTTATAAAATTGGGAGAACTAGATTAAATATTTTAGGTGCTTTTCCATACTTTGAAATCTCTGATTTTTAGGATCGTGCTATGTTTGGTCTAATATGACCTAATTGTTAACTTATATCAATGCTTTTGAACTCAGGGAATAGAATAGATCCAGAAATAGCTCATTAAGAAAATAATTAGTACTATAACTAGGAATAATTTCTATCAGTCGTGATAGAAATTTCTTAGCTGCAAGAAGAGGATACTGGAATAAGAGGTTTGATAAGTTCTGGAACAATTATATAAAAGTGAAAGACCATGCTTATTAATGTATGATTAATACAAACAGTATAATATCAAGAGCAGTTCTGTCTTATAGAATATTCTGCAATGATGAAAATGTTCTATATCTGTAGCACTAATGTGGCAGCCACTAGCCACTATGTGGCTATTAAGAATTTGAGATGTGACAGATTGATGTCTCTAAACTTTAGCTTCTATACTTATAAAATTGGGAGAATTGGATTCTTCCATCGGATATCAGACAAATGAATGGAGAAATTTTTTTGAAAGGAAAAGAACTTTAATGTTTTGAATTAACTTCATAATCAGGATTGATGTCTTCTTGTGGGTTATTTAACTTCCTTTGTATTGTTTCTAATATCCATTGCTTTGTATATGCAACTGTTTTACCTTGTAATGGATAGTTTCAGTGGCATTTAAAATGTGACTTTCCCTCCTTTAGAGCTTAACCCTACAACATTTCCTATTTCTGCATTGTTTTAAAGGAAATGTTTGAGCAATGCCAGATATCCCCATGTTGCATCTCACAGTAGCATATATTTGCTAGGATGATTGCTCTAATAATTAAGATCCTCAAAACATTTTTTTCTGGGTACTCATATTTCTGCCACTAAAACTTTTAATTATAAATTGACATCTAATAAAGTAAAATGTCAAAGAACTGCTGCAACTATACTCTGTGAACCAAGAATTCTTAATGTCACTTGTTTTCTTAATCAAACTTGGAAAGCCATATGTATCCAGTGGCTAGCTTTTTGGAGAGTACGTTTATGAAGTACATGATGTGTTCACTCAATTGTAAGTTTCTTTAGGATAGAGAATATATCTTAATTTATCACTTATTCAAACCAGCAGAGGATGCATAGTAAGAGCTCAATAAATAATTGTCGTGACAATAAAGGATGTTCCTTCAAAGAGTTCTGTGGTCAAGTGGAAAGGCTACATCCTCTATCTTTTTTTTAGAGATTCCTAATGTATATTAACATATCATGTATTTTGAGAAATGTAATGAACAGAGATAGCTGTTTTAAGTCTTATCTTTCAATCTTATTTCATTATAGACTCTATGTGTATATGTGAGGGGTGTGTGTGTGTGTATGTGTGTGTGTGTGTTTGTGAATGAGAAAAGGCAGTACAAAAGGAAGACGGAAGTGTGTGTTTGGGGGCAGGAGAGCAAATATCCCACAGACTATGATATCATAGCACTTATATGTAAAACAGCTTGTTTACTGTGGGTCGTGGTTTGGATGGTGGACTTCATGACCACCTAGCAGGTGAAATTATCTTGGTCAGGTGCCTGGATTCTGTCTCCACCTGAATACTGATGGAATATACAAGTATTGATGAAGTGAAGGAGCAGAAATCAGATGATGAGAATGCAGGTAACTTGGATAGAAGATACCTAAGACTCAGGATGCTGTATGGAATTGGGAAAGGAGACTTGTAACTGGTAATTCTATGTGACACTGATCCTCATGAGGTAAAGGAATTCTCTTTGAGACAAGAATATTGGTAATGTTTGTTCATAATTTTTAAAGTCCTATCAGAGATAGTTTATTTAGAAGTCCTTTATTTGGAAGTATATCAACTTTAGGTCTGAATTTGCTATTTAAAGCACTAGCATTTCTCTCCGTAAAGATTTTTGATATTTACTGGAAAATAAAACAAAACCCCAAAACCTTACCCTTAAATTTTCAGTGATTGACATTTTGGTTGGAGTTGGTCACATTTAAGAAAAATCAGAAATAATTAATATGTAATTCAGGGGCAAGAGTACAAAGATCTGGGCTTATTGTTTTTATTTAGTTTTGTGTCTTCTTGGCAGGCCATGCACGAAAGTGTAAGTGAACATTGGAGCTGCTGGAAACTACCTGATATAACACTTTTTTTCCAGCGAGTAAAAATACTCAGTTACCTCTTGGTTTATGAGGCAATGAAGTATTCCAGCACATAAATATTGACGCTGAGACCCATGGGATGTAGGAGTGCTGAGCACATTTGCAAGACATAAAGACAGAAACTAAATGAAATTACATCTTCTCCTATAAAATGCAATCTGTCCCTCAATGGATTTTACCATTCTGTTGTTTTTATTTCCTCTATCTTCATAATTGGAGACATCCTGCTGATCCGTTAAAAAAAAAAAAAAAAACTAATATTTCTTCCTGAGGTAGCCAACCTACAAATTATTCTTAAAAGTCTGATTAGGTGTTTGCAGCTAAAATTAACACATCAGGGAAATGCCAAGTTTTTGAACAGGAACCTGAGGACAGGAAAATGGTTAAATAAAGACTTTAGAAAAACAATCTGTAGGAACAATATTCTGAAATGAAAAAAGATTTTCAAAAAGTGAAAATATTTTGTTGCTTATTGATTGCTTTGGAGGAGGAAAAATCAAAATTCTGTACCTTGAACATAGTTGCTCTAACATTTACTTAATTTTTATTTGCATGGATGAGGAGCAGGGGAAACGTAGCACATTTCTTATCACCTTCTTCAAGAAAATTTCAGAAAACAAGTTCTGTTCTGGACACAATGTGTTGAATCACAAGTATTTGTGCAGGAAATATGTATTTCCTGATCAGATCATGCTTTTCAGCATCATGTAAGAATTCTCTGGTGAGCTACTAAGCTTTATGAATCTTATTTCAGTTTTACTTATCCCTGTTTCTTCAACTAGATCATAGTATCTTTGAAAACAAAGGAAATAATAATTGATATAGTTATTTAACAGACATTTACCATAAGCCTAATAGATCCCAGGTGTTGTTTTAGGCGTTGGATCCAGCACAGAACTTTACTGACATTGTCTTTGCTGTTATGCAGCGTCCTTTGTAGTGGTGGGCAAGAGTTGGACAACAAGCAGGTGAAGGGCTGAATATATTTCAGATAGTAACACATGCTAAAACTAGGTAAAGAAAGTAACATGATGAGGCATGAAGGTAGTCTAGGAAAATCTTCCTGAGAATAGAACTTTAGAGCTAAAACCCAGGATTAGAAACAAGCCTGTCACAAAAGAGAAAATTGAAGTATGAGAAATTAACAGGTACAAAGGTCTTAGAGTGGCAGAACCTGAGCTTTCGAGAAATGAGCAGATCAGTGTGGCTGGAGTACAGGACCCATTAGGAAAGTAGATCCAGATCATGAAGCCCCATGGTCCCTGTAAATACTTGTTTTGCTGAGGACTTTATTTTTGAAGTCTCACTTGGCAAAACCACAACACTGTTTTAAAAGCCAACTCTGTGTCTGCTCAACAAGCAAGAAAACTGATGGCACAGAATCCACATTGACCTTCTGTCTGTCCTTCATACTGTGGTTTAATTACTCTCTGGTTCTCTTTGATGATATTTCACACCTTCCTTTCATTCTTCAAATCTTCCACATCTTCACTTCCAGCTTAGGATGTTGCTTCTTACTTTACTGGGAAAACTGAAGCAATCAGAGGAGAACATCTCAGACTCTCATGGTGACAGCTGCTCACCTTACCAGCATGTGTATCTACATGTACTAACTTCTGCTTTGTTGCCATGAAGGAAGGGGTCACACTCCTGTCCAAAGCCACTTTCTCCATTTGTGTAGTACGGCCTACCTTCTCTCACCTTCTCATGAACATCACTTCTTTAATTCTTGTTATCCTTCTTAAATCATTATTTCTTCCTTACTAGATAATTCCCATTGGTATACAAACCTGTAGTTATTTTTCTACTTTAAAGCAACAACCTTTGGATTCTACTCTTCCAGTAAGTGATCATCACCATATTTTTCAGCCATCCTTTCCAGCAAAACTCAAGAGTCATCTGCCTTTGTTACCTCAATTCCTTTTCTTCCAGTCTTTCTAGAAGCCCGCACCAATCAAGCTTTCATGTTCACCTCTCTATCAAAGTACCTTCACCCAAATTGCTAATCACATCCATGGCTGAATCCAATGGCCAATTCTCAGCTCTCATCTTATTCTACAACATCTGGCAGTAGCTTCCTCCCTTCTCTTTGTTAAATTTTCTTTTCTTGGCTTCCAGGATACTTTTATTTTCCTTCCTAACTTATTTATTCCTCTTTTTAGTGTCTCTTGGCTGAGTCTTCCTTTTCTCTATGACTTTTTATTTTACTTTGCTTTCTTGAGAGATTATTTGCATGCTGTACTGTTAAGGTGTTACTCAGGTAATCACCATCCACATTAAGAGTTTCTGTACTACTCCAGATGACTCTCTTGTGTTCCTTCCTTGCAGTGCTACAAAGAGTAGCCTCTGTTCTTACCATTGATACCATAGATTAATTTTTCTTGTTTATAAACATAATGTGAAAGGAACGATATAGCATGTATTCTTGTTGGCTTGCTTTTTCACTCAACATTATGTTTCTGAGATTTATTTGTGATGTCACATGCATCAGTAGTTGCCCTTGTTTGTAGTTGGGTAGTATTATGTTGTAGGAATAAACAGTAATTTCAAATAAAGCTGCTGCAGACATACATGCTTCTTTTGGTGAACATAGTATTTATTTTGTGGTTGGTGTTTACCAAGATGTAGCGTAACAGGTCATAATTATATGTTCAGTTTTAATAGGTACTGTCAAATATTTTTCCAAAGTGGCTTGTACCCACTTTTATTCCTGTGAAAAATTTAAGAGAGTTACAGTCATTACATATCCTCATGGACACTTGGTATTTAGTCTTTTTAATTTTAGATAGTTGATTTTTAACTCCCAAGTACCCTCTTGGCCCTTGTCCTTAACTTCTTGTTGGGGTGATCTCATCTGCCTCACATTGTAATAATCACACATGCATATATGCTTGACTCAGAAATTAAAATTAAATCAATCTGAACTCCAGACAGCTGCCCACTGGACATTGCCACTTGGATGTTAAATAAATGTCTCAAATTTAACCTATTCAAAACCCAACTCCCATTATTCTCCTCTAAATCTGTTCTACTTTCAGCCTTCCCCATCTTTATTACAACTCCAGTCTTCCACTTGCTCATGTCAAAACCTTTTGGTGGTAATTCTCAAAGATTTTCTTTCACAAATAATTTTCCAGCAAACATTGGCTTTACTCTCAAAATATATCCATATTCTGGGTATTTCTCCTTACCCATTACTGCTGCCATTCCCAAACACAGCAGCTGAGTGGTCTTCTTTATTTATAAGTCAGGTCATTTGACTTCATTCTCAAATTTTCCTCAAAATAAATGCTAATGTCCTTACAGTGATTTGCAAGGTCCTATGTAATCTATTTCTCATACCTTTCCCCACTCTACTTCTCTTGTCTCCTACTATGCTCATTCTTATGCTTCATGACAGTTAAGTGACATTCTTATGTTTCTTGGACGTGCCAGTCATGTTTCTTGTTAGAGGTTTTGTCCTGCATATATCAGCATGGCTAAGTCCCTCAATTCATTCAAATATCGTCTTCACAGTGAGGTCTATTCTGACCACCTTATTTAAAATTTTAACCTCTCATCTACCCACCAAGATTTCTAATCTTCCTCGTTTTATTTTTTGTTGTTTATATGATTTATTACCTTCCAATATAAAGTATAAATAATGTGCTTATTATATCCCTTATTTTTTTGCCTGTGTTATCTTGTTAGAATATAATCTCTACCAGGGCAATTAGTTTTGTTTTTTTGCTTTCCTAGCATATCCCAAGTGTCTAGCACTTTTTGTTTGTAAAAAGTCCCTGGCAGTTTTGTATGGCACAAAGTATTTGCTTAGATTTAGTATCTTCTCACTGAATCCCCAAAGAAATCCATGAGGATAATTCCTGTGCCTAACTGGGCCATATTGGAGCCTGAGACAAAAGGAAAATTCAGTAAATACTTATCCTCTTTATTTAGAATTTTGATCTTTTGTTCACCATAGATTTTTATATTTCTATTTTTGATTCTTTTACAATAATGCATTAAAATATATTTACCTTGATTACTGAATGTTTAGTTATTCCCTTAACCCTAGTCCCAGAATTATGTTATTTCTATCTTATGAATGAGGAACCTGAAGTTTGGGAGATTTTAAACCACTGTCTCAGGCTTGTATCCTTACTGAGACTGAAAACCCAGAATGGTGTAGTTCTAATTATTAAACACTGTAATATTATTAAACACTAGTTAGTGACACTATTATTAACACTAATTATTAAACACTATAGTACATTATCTAGATTCTTGTTTATCTTTTTGTTTTGTTCATTTTTCACCCTGACATTCGGTGCAGAACTCCTTTAACCTATACACTTCCCGCTCTATGCTATCTGTTATTCTACATTACACTTTGTTATTCTCCTGGGGACACTGTATAGTACACAATAGATTTGTACCCATCATTCACATAATAATGTATTTGTGCTTGGTCACAAACATATATTTATCATAATCCTCACCCTGAACTGTAGTGGCATCCATTATTCTTACATGAAAACTTTCTTATGCCTGGAATCTTCAGGTAACATCCCTTTAAGATTATTTTTGAACTTTCGTGGACAATGTTGACCCATTCTGACTTCTGTTTTTCCAAAAGAAGCCACAAGGCTTTGGACAGCTGCTTCTAGTTTAGTCACATTCTGCCTGGTTTTAATTTTCTTATGTTTCCCATCTATACTCCAAGTGCCCTGGAGTTTGACTGGACAAACTCCTGTCGCTTGGCTAAGGGCTGGAAGGCCAATCTCCTTCGGTGGTATTGCAGTAGATTGGCATTCATCCTTATGCAGATCCAGGGCTTCATTGTAACTGGTGAGTTCAATACTGAGACCAAGTCTGCTTCACCCTGCATTACACTGTGACTTTGGACAATGTGAGGCTTGTTTCCATTTTAAAATGTCAATAATATTGTCACAAAATTTAACAGTCACAAAATTTACTTGAGTACTTTCAGGTGGAAAATAATGTAAAACTCTGTTTTGTGTATATTATATCTGGCTTTTCTTCACAAGCCCTTATGTTTAGATCAACTACAACAAAAATGAACTTAAATTTTAATCCAGCTTGGCAATTTGGTGTAATTAGTTGCCTTCAGAAGTGAGTTGATTATATTATATAATTCATGGTACATTTAAATGATCATTCTATACAGGTCCTTCTGATTTTTTTAATTATTATTTTTTCCTTTTTCTTACTCCCCAACCTATAGGTATTCTCTTTTGTATTTATATTATGTACTTCCAATCCAAATTCCAAAATGAATAGCTTTTAAAAACATAGTGTAATGGTAAACAAAGACTCCTGCCCTTTTCTGTGCCAATGGGTTTATTTAATATAATTTCTTCTTTGGGTCAAAGCTCAGACAGAGGAGCCATGCACAACTGTCTCCCTCCCTGTTTCTTGTACTACTGCTCCCTCTTTTTGTCTTCCCATCTCCCAGTGCTCTGGGAATGGGTAGGTTTGTCTTTCTATCACCCACTACTCCAGGACTGGAAGGTTTTCTCCCTTCCTCATCCTGTCTTCAGTGGACTCCCTTTTAGGAAATGTGCATGCTCCATTAAGCCAATTCTCCCTTTTGGTACATTTAAAAATGGTGTAGCATTGCTGGGCCTGGTGGCACATGCCTATAATCCCAGCACACAGGAGGCTGACACAGGAGGATCACCTTGAGTTCGAGATCATCCTGGCTACATAGTGAGTTCAAGGCCTGCCTGAATTACATGGCAAGACCCTGTCTCAAAAAAAAAAAAAAAAGATGCAATACTGAGGAGGAAGGAGACTGGGTTAGGTTATTTTATTCAAAACTCTCCTTCCTTAACAAAGCCTCTTTTTTTTTAATAATATTATTTAAAAGTTATAATAAAGTAAATATCATACTCATTATACAATTTGGTTATATCAAGTATATTTATGTTGTTGTGTAACCATCACCACTATCTATCTGTAGAACTTCATCATACTAAACTGAAATTATGCATTCAGTAAAGCATCAACTCCCTTTCTCCTTTCTCCAGGCCCCCCATGACCACCATTCTAATTTTCATCACTATTAATTGGACTATTAAGTATACTAGGTATCTAGAATCATGCAGTATATGTTGATTTGTGTCCTGCTCAATAATAGCATTAGTACATTAACCAAAAGTAGCCCATCAAGAGATGGTTGGATAAACAAATGCATATGCACACAACAGAACGTCATCCAACCTTAAAAAGATGTGAATTCCTTCCTGTTTAGGCTACAAAATGGATACATCTTGAACACAAAACATCTTTTCTTGAGACCTTTAACAAAGTGAAGAAGAAAATCAAATTTGAGATTCAAGCAGATCTATGACCTTACTGTTTTAGAGTCTTACCTTTTCTTAAGTCTCTTTTCTTTCACTGATGGATGCAGATAAAACTTAATGACTTAAACTCACCCAAATGACTCTATTTAATGATCACAAAATATTACTGTTGCATGAATTTATCCATTAGATTGAAATGACATCTTAATTCAGCTCTAATTTGGCCCAAGAGAAATGGGGAACGAGAAGGGTTAATCAGAAGCAAAGCCCACTTCATTTTTTTTCTTCCAAACTTGAGCATAGGAAATTCGAGGTCAGCCTAGCTTTACAACACCGTCTGTGTGCCTTTTATTTATTGTAACCAGAACATCTGCAAGATTTCAGGAAGAATGTTACACTCTCCTATCTCCACCTTACCCTGGGATTCTCCCTTTCCCAGCCAGCACCAAGGCCCTGATCCTCCTGCCTCCTTCACTCCTCTGTATATCAAAGATCCCTCACAAAGGAATCCCACCAAGTCTTACATTTACATAATTTCTTTTACCTCCCCATAGTGCCTAGCATCATTAAAATCCACTTTGAGTCCGCAACTTGACATCCTCCCAAACTCAGGCAGAGAGACACAAACAGAGGTAAGTTTAAACTAAGGCCAACACCTGGTATAAACAATTACTTGTTGTATTGCTCAAAGGAATTCCAATTGTAAAATGTAAGCACCTTTCCTACTGTATAAAAGCTCTGGTCAACTGCAGAAAGACATCGAGAACCTATTTTTGCACGTGAGTGCCCTCTTGATCGCTGGCTATTAATAAAGCGGATTCAATCAGACTCAAATTTGGCTCTTTGTATCTGGGTGGCATCTCTCTCTCGTGACCAAGTTGGGTGAGAGCAGGCCAGCCTGTGGGCTGGTCCAGCCTTCCACTTCAAGATAAGTAGAGTTTTAAAACTGATATTAAAGAAAACCAGATA
>PVJO010022322.1:0-28296 GCA_004026905.1 Hystrix cristata | reverse complement strand
GGTATGTAAGAAGAGCTATAGTACTGCTTATCTCGGTTATCTTCACTGTCATAAAACTCTTGCAAAAAATAATATTAAAATAGAAAGAGAAATTTGTTCAAAGATGCCCGTAACAATGCTGCTTACATTAGTAAAACACTGAAAGGGAACTGATGGTCCCCTCGTAGGGACTGGGCGTATTGTAATAATACAGCGTGTGTGCCGGGCTGTTGCAAGGCCCTGTTCATAGCCAATTGCTCACGCAGGCTTCACCAGGCCCTGAGGTGGATCCCCATTATCATTCTGACTTTACAGGGGAACCTAGGTGACTCGTCCAAGGTCACTCGGCTTCTGTCTTCGTTCTATCTGTTCTTCAGAATGACAGTCCACTGCTTTTCCTACAGCGTTGTGGCTCCACATCTATCATGTCACATCCTGCATAAGTTCCACAAAGGGAGGAACTGTATTTCCTGCTGGGCCCCACAGAAGGCTTGTGACAAACATTTGTTGGACTGGTGAGTGAATGTCGGGTCATCAGGCATCCCTGATGAGAACCGTGTCTGCACGCAGAGAGGCGAGCGCAAAGGGGAGTGTGTGGTGTGGGTGTCCGGAGGGGCATGGAGAGCCGGAAACAGGCATACACAATGTGACTGTGCCCTGCACCTGTGTGTACACACGCTGTAGAGGCTAATGTCTCCCAGAAACAGACTGTCCTTCAGACAGGGTTCCTCTGACCTGCAGGGAAGACCTATATTCAGGCAGGCGTGTCTTCACTCCTAAACCTGTCGACTGGAGGCGAAAGGTGTGTGATTGAACCTGGAAGACATATAGGCCTTTTGACCTCCGCAGCTGTGATTCTGATGTGCTTTTACGTCTGAGACAGCTCGAGAATGAAGACAGCATGCAAAGATGTGCGAGGACGAACCTGCAGGCCTCTGAGGCCTGGCGGTACCTGAGACAAGCACAGCCTGGAGGATCATGGCAGGGTCTCCTGAGAGGATGCCGACTGCAGGGGCGTGAGCTGTGTGTGTGCCCATGTGCATAATGGGATACATGGGCACAGTCTTCGTATGTGTATATATGCCATATAGTGTGTGTGTGTGTGTGTGTGTGTGAAATCATCAGCATTTGCAGGGTGGGGTTCTGGAACCCCCATGGATACCAAACTCCAAGGATGCTCATGTCCCTTATATAAAATGGTCCAGTTTGTGCCATTTGTACCACCTGCGAATTGGTCAAAGCCTTGAGATGCCGAAAGACTTGCACTGGAATTTTCGGGAGCGGGCAGGTGCTTTTTTTCACCGGGTGTATTATGTATGCCTGTCCCCCGGGGCCACCATGGTAGAGGGCAGATGTTTGAGAGGGAGAAAGGAATGGAGGAGTCTTGGTGACATCAGCGGAGCCTTTCATCTAGAAGTGTATTTGAAAGGAGAATTATAGGATTTTTGAAGAAAAAATTCATGAGCAGAAAATTCCTTTTCTTTTATATAAGTTAATCTGATGTGGGTTTCTGTCACTTATGACTAAGGAACTCCTAACAGGTAGAGCTCTATGATCTTTGCTTCTAAATCGTCTTATCAATATTCTCAAGGTTCGCCAGGCGTGGTGGCACATGGCTGTAATCCCAGCACTTGGGAGACCGAGGCAGGAGGATCCCTGCAATTTTGAGGCCAAATTACTGGGGTACACAGTAAGGTGAAGGCCAGTGAGACGCTGTCTCAAAGAAAAAAAAAATTCTCAAAGTTGTCTGGCTTGGAAGTGAATTTAGTTATTTTGTTTCTTTAGTCAGATGCCACTTGGTCCTTGTATTATGACCAAGTCTTCAAATCAAACTGTGGATGCTGCCTGAAGTAGTTTTTTGAGCTTGCCTGGAATCTGTAGCCCAAGGGCAGAAACCCAGAATTCACATGCTGTCCTAGATGGTTCAATATATAAGCACATAAGGTTGCTTGGCACAATTTCTTGGGTAAGTCAGTCACCCATTGTTTCCCGGGATCCTTCTGTGTTGTCGTGTAGGAGGTAGAAGACTCCTGGTCACCTGGAGCTCCAGTCCGGGGGCCGGCTCACCCTTCGTATGTTTAGAAAGGACAGACCTGGTTCTCACAAGTGTTGGCTCCATAAATAGTGCGATACAGTCATCATTAGTGGCTCGGCCTGAAACCTGGCTGTCCTGAGCAGGATCTGTGATAACCTGTGATTTATTTCATAGCTAAACCTCGAGGAATGAGTTTGGAGGTCGGAACGTGTGCTTTTCTGTGTTGAATTTTAATGATATTCTTTGATCCAGTCGACAAAGCGAAACTCCATGAGCTGAACGCGTGGCCGTTGGGGCTGCCCGCTTTCTGCACTTAGGGTTCTGCCTCTCATCACATGCCTGTAGATCAGCTTTGAAAGCTACAACAGTGACTGGGCACAAGATCCGGCGAGGCCAATTATCTTTATAAACCAGCTCTGTGTGTATATGGGTGCGGCGAAAAATGAAGGAGCCCTGTGGTCAAGAGTGTCCATCCCGGGACCTGCAGACTGTGTCCTGTATTAAGCTGTGTGACTGGAGGAAGAGGCACGTGCGAGGACCTCATTTTTCTTGTCTTTCTAAGACTTGCCAGGGTGTTACTGACTCCGTCTTAGTCATTTTCTCTATCACTGAGATACCCACAGTGGAGAGACTTATTTTGGCTCACAGTTACAGTCAGCCAGCTCCAGGGCAGGAACAGCACGGCAGAGGGGTAGAGTGGAGGAAAGCTGCTTGCTGTCAGTGGTAGCCGAAAAGCAGAGAGAAAAGGGACGAGTCCAGGAGAGAGGCGCTCCCTTCCAGGTCATCATGCTCCCAGTGACCCCCGTCCTCTCTGAGCAGCCTCGCCTCCTAGTGGCAAATCAGCTGTATGGCCCCCATGCCTCAGTCACCTTCCAAAAGCCAGCTCCCTGCATCTCTCCATGTTCATTTCCCATTCATAATCTATCTGAGCTGTTTAATTACACTATGTAGGGAGCTATTTATTTATTTATTGATTTAGTCTGCATAATCCTTTCTTCTCTCTAGCCTGAAACCAGTGGGCAGGTCAAGACTGCTTTATTTTTCTCTGAACCAACCCTTTCTCTCCCCGCCTGAGGTCTAGCACAGTGCCCTGCAAATAGAGTGTGTTTGGTGTGGCCTCATGGACCCTGGGGACCTTACCATCATGGGAGTGTGGGCTTAGTAAAATGAACCTGGCTTCATGGCTTGAGGTGGAGTTGGGGACTTGGAAGCAGAAGTGATGACAGCCACTTAATCAAGGAGAATTGCCCTGCTGGTCTGGGGTCCTTCCCCTGGGCCAGCCCTGTTTAGTGTTCTGTGTCCTGGCCTATGGGATATGAAGGACATGGAGGGGCTGATGGCCAAAGAGTGATGGCCAAAGGACTTGCCTTTGGGTGGCGAGCAAGCAAAATGTGAGGGTTGGTCTCTGAACCCCCAACTATGTTTATCTTTGCCATGGGGTCTCACGGATGCAGGAATCTTGAAGACTCAGCCTTGCTCCCACAGCAGCTACATTGACAGGGGCCTTGCTACCTGCTACCCTCGCCTCAGCCAGCCTGGTGCCCTCACTGAGCGCCACTTCTCAACCATAAGCCCCAGCACAATGGCATCAAGCTCAGTTAGGCTCAGTTATTGGAGGAAAGAAACTCACGCACAGCTCACCAGGGTGTCAGCCCTATCCCTCTTCCCACTCCTGAGGTGGCCTGGAGCCTGTCTCTTGCACGCTGGCTCCCAGATGTGCCTCTGTGTGTGTGTGTGTGTGTGTGTGAGAGAGAGAGAGAGAGAGAGAGAGAGAGAGAGAGAGAGAGAGAGAGAGAGAGAGAGAGAGAGAGAGACCGAGACCAACTGACTGGACAGGAAAAAGTGGAGTGAACAAGTGGAAAGTCACAGAAGCCCTGTCTGTCCCTGCACTGCCCCAGCCTCCAGCTCTGGGATGCTGCCTGACCCAGGGAGGCTCGGGGGGAGGGATGCGCAGGGCAGCTTCCAGGACTCGACCAGTCCGGGAGTGCACTGTGGAGGGGAAAGGAAACCAAGGCCCAGCAGTTCCTCCTTGGCTGTGAAATATGCAGAGTGTACAGGCAGCTGAGCCTGGGCTCTAAGCCAAGGCTCTGGGGCTGTCAAAAGGCTTGGCTCCTCCTGCTTTACTCTCTGATTTCAACATACCACCTCACCTTTCACTGTCTCAACTTCCTTACCTTTAGGTGTCCTGTCACCCCCTCACACACACACACTCACACAGGCACGTCTGCAGGTAAGTGTAATGAAAGCGAGGCAAGCCAGCCCTTTGTATACTGTTGTTCCTCACTATGGTGATGATGGACATGGCGGATGAGAGACCATGAGAACCATGTCCTGAAGTGCTGCAGGGAGGGACAGGAAAGGCTGCTTCAGGGAGAATTGCTTGGTCCTCACAAGAGTGTTGGACCTTTGTCCTCTTGCCCTGGGCCACAAGACCCCAGGTGCTGGGCAGGGCTTAGGCCCTACAGTGCCTCAGGCTTATCTACTCACTTGTCCTTGGTCTCAAGCTGGTTCCTTTTCAGACTGTGGCAGGAACTTCAGGGGCTCATGGACCTCCAATGAGATTTTTTTTTTTTTTGGAGGTGATATGTGGGCACTCAAGAAGAAAACTTGCTTTCTGGCATTGTCACAATCTCCACTGCCCCTAAAAATACGAAATGATGTGGCTAATGAGAAAGAACAACAGGCCTGGCTCGCATGACCTAATATAGCCTGGCATTCAAGCTCAGATCACGACGTAAGTGGGGACTGGTAATTGAAAACACAAAACATCCCTCTTAGGGGATGGCAGAGAGCCTGCTGCAGTTACTAAGGCAGGGCACACCCTGGGGAGCTGGGCAGGGGCCTGAAGGGGACTCTCCTGGATTTCCCACCCTGGGTGAGCCTCTGGTCCACTCTGCCTGGCAGGCAGGCCAGTATCAGGTTGACCAGCCCAATGAGCACTTGCAGGGAGGAGTAGGCTCAGCGCCCCAGGGTCATAAAGTCTACCACCCTGACCTCTTAGGGAGCAGAGCTGACCAGCTTCACCTGCCCCATCCCCGTGCACGTCCTGGCTTTACTGGTTTGGGCCCACCCGGACTCCCCCAGGGGCTCGGGCCCAGCCCTCCTATTCCAGACAGCGGACAGATGTCCACCTCGAGTGTAGCCACATCATGGCGGCGATGCTGAAGGTGATTCTGCTCTTCCTTGTGCCTTCTCCTGCAGGGGCTCAGACTAGAGTCAGCCAACATGCCCAAATGCCGCGATGCTGCTCCTTGCCGACTGCTCGCTCAGGTTGGGGGAGGCAGAACATGGGAGAGAAGCAAGGTGGAGAGTGAGGATGGACTCCCAGGGCCACCTCATAGGGCGACCAGCTCACCTCTCTTTGCCTGAACTTTTCGGTTTTGACACTGAAATCCCCAAATCCTGGGAACCTTCTCATGTAGTAAGAACTGGGAGGGGTGGCTCTCACTCCTCACCACCAATCCCCCACCCTGGTGTCTGCTCCTCATGGGACCCCGGTGGGCTGTCCGGACTGGGTGCCAGGTGTCTCACCCTCGAGTGCAGAGCTGCCGGCTGGCAGAGCGAGGACTTGGATCCAAGTCCAGGGCCTGCTGCCGCACCCCGAATCTCTCAGGTCAGCCCACAAAGTGGGATTTTGGATCTCTGCAATGATCTTGGCCAAGACCTTTCTCCGGCTTGGAAGTGATGGTGAGATAGCAGACAGGAAGAGGAGAGAGAACTGGCCACATTTGGGGGGATCAGAGAAGAAGATCCTGTAACACACACTGACCTGGGGCTGAAGGCTCCTGTGAGGAGACAGAGCTGGTCTGTCCTAAAGGACTTGGCCTTCTGCTTTGGAAAAGGCCTGCAGGGCCCGGGAGCATGTCTGTGCTCCCTGCTCAAGGTGTGACTTACAGGGCTGCGTTAGTCCTACTTCTCATGAGAAATGTATTTGCCCAAGAAATATTTATTGACTGATCTATTGGCTCTTTGTTCTTAAACGTGTTGTTCTGTCTGCTTGGAACATACTCTTCTCTTCTGTCCTTTATCTCCTTTCACTACCACATCCCAATTCCATCCATTCCTCAGGTCTCAGCTTAGTATATAATATTTATGGAAATTTAGGTTAAAGAAGGGGGCATTTTAAGCGCTTTGTACTGCTTTAATTAGAACTCGTTTAATCCCCATGAAAACCCTCTGACTCAATTAGACCTATTTTATAGTTGAGTAAGCTGAGTGGCTAACTGGCTTGTCCAAGGACACGAGGGTCTTCACTGTTAGGCTGGGCTGAAGCTTGATAAGATGGCTTTCCTAATCCTGCTCCTGGATCCCAGGGGCCCTGTGGATAGTTCCTGTTGGAGTACTTGTCGTAGAGCCCCCAGGTGACATCCAGCCTCCTCGTTTGTTCCCACCATGGAACTGAGCCCCCGGAGGGAGGGCAGAGCTCTTCACTCCAGTGGTCCTGACTAGGTATTCAGAAGGAGCTCAGTAAATACTTATCGAGTGAATAAATGAATCAATTGCTGGGTGAGTTAATCAGTGGCATTAAGAGCTCTGTGGCTGCGGTCCTCAAAGAGGCCTTTTGCTGTCACTGTAGGGCCCCCTACACTGGCAGTGTTGAGCTGAGGGCTCTTGATGGCACAGGACAAACACAACCCTCTTTTCTGGGGTGACAATGTAACTGTGAGATTGGGGACCAAACTGGTTTTTAACCATCAGAACAAACTTGAGTAATTTGGGGGAGAAAGTGAGACATTTTCACGAATTCTTGGGATAAACTGAGATTTGGGGGGAATTCCAGGCCCACGGTGGTGTCTTTAGGCTCCGTCTCAAGTCTTACCTCCTCCACCCCCTGAAAATTCTACCCTGCTCTTGAGGGTGCTTTAGAGAAAAAAATCTGAGAAATTCTCCTTGGAGCAGCGGCTGGCAGTCAGGTCATAGCATGGGTTGAAGGGAAGGCGCTCCAGGGACAGACAGAGGAGTACAGCGGCAGTGATGGAGACGAGGTGCAGCCACTCCTGTCCTTGTGCCCTGAGCTGGGTGAGCAGCTAGCTGGTCACTGTGGACAGCTCTGAGCATGCCAGTCACTGCTGTAACACAGTTTATGACCACATCCTGAAGCACCCCTGCAGCCTTCTGGAAAAGGCCTCACACTATTTTTAGTCCCATTAACTCAAGAAAGTGCCATCTCTTTTCCTCTCCACAAGCCAATTCATTGTTGACCTTGCTGGTCTGAAAATGCTGTGCTTCTTTTTAGCTTGGGGGACCAATCAGGGGTGGGTCTGAGTCCCCCTGTCGCTTTCTATTTTCATACCTTGTGTGACTGTTCACATGGGAAAATTCATGACATTTCCCCATGTTGGAGCCTTGTGTAACCCTGCTTCGTGTTTGAGATGGGATCATCCTGGACCATATGGGCAGGGCCTGGGAGGCCTGATGAAGGGCCTGGGCTGGAGCTGCCTGAGGTTGGCATGGCGGGTCCAGCGGGACCTTGTTTATTTCAGAAAACGATTCCAAGGAGGAGACAGGAGCGGGTGCCTTGTAGAGCACCAGGAGCCCGGAGGGGTAACATTCTCCACCGGGAGAGTTCACTCTAACTCAGCAGCTGTGGCAGGAGGTGCTCCTCAGTCACTGTCCCTTGGAGTTTCCCAAATGTTTCCCAACCTTGGTTCCTTTTGATGCCTGTGCAATTCTGGAAGGTGGGGTCAGGCCGAAGGTGCCATTCTCATCCTGCAATTGAGACAGGTAGGGGCAGAAAGATGGCCCCGGGTCCCATAGAGCTAGCAAGTGGCAGAGCTGGGATCAGAGTCCATGTCCCTGGGTGGGTTGGGGTTCAAAAACACGGGTGTGCATTAGGCTTCTCCATTAAGTGGTGGAGTATGTTCACAGTCATTTATATTCTTAGTTTCCAGAGCTGTAAGCTGGGGCCAGCGCCCCTTTGTGGGCTGTGAATATGACAGCGGATGTTAAGTGTGAATTCAGGGCCTGATATGTAATAAGTGCTGAAAAAATGGCCATCATCAGCAATAGCAACACAGTTTCAACACAGGCCATCTCTCACTACGCTGTCCAGTCTTTATTCTTTCCCTCACTGGAGAGCCCCCCTCTGTTGTAACTTCTAACATGTGGCCAAGGAAGCTGGGTGGAGACTATGGATTCTTTAGGTGTCCAAGGCACAGACAGATGTATCCCTGCTTTGGGGTCTCTATTAGTCCCGGACTGCCAAGGAGCACCCTTCGGGCTTCCAGCAGTGGAGGGTCATGAGGAAAGGTGGCTGCAGTAGCTAGCAACTGGCCTGGAATCCACTGGGCACTTGGACACTTGTGGATCTGGGTCTCTAAGGTGTTATCTCGCTGCCACAGCAATATGAAGCAGCGAGTACCTGTGCCGCTCTCTACAGCCCCATTTGTACGGGACACAAGATCCCACAAGAAACTTACTAGGATGGGGGATATTTTTCCACATTGCTTTCTGGGGACGCTTAATGGGGTTGGGAGATCTTGCCTGGATAAGCTGGTCGGGATGTGGTGTGCTCGCTCAAGGAGGGTGCCAAGAGCCTGGGGATGTCCCCAAGTGGGGTGTAGGCAGATAACCGATGAGCTTTTGGTTTTCTGGGTCCATCCGTGGCCAGAGTGAAATGATGTGAGGCGTGGTTGAGGACAACTACCTCAGGTACTCTCTGATCTCTGAACTTAGGGAGCGTTACTGTGTAACAAGTATCTAATTATTTGCCAGCTCAGGGCACCTACATTGTCTGGCCAGCCTTCCTGCTACCTTCCAGGGCAGCACAGGTCTTGGAGCTCAAGAGGCAGCTGGTATGGACGTCTCGGGGTCCTTGAGTGGTGCCACCCAGAAACCCTTTTCTTAGGGCCTCTGGGGGTCCTTTTTATCGTGAGTCTGGGCAGAAGGCAGAAAGCTGGCAATAGAGGGAAGTAGAATCAGGTATGAGGATGCGATCCTTCTACTTTCACGTCCCTCACTGAGTATCCCACCCCAGCCCGGGGTTGCCAGTGATGGGAGAGGCAGAATTGTGTGCAGTTCTGGGGCTCACCTGGTCATACCACAAGGGAAACACACCCTGGCAGGGATTCAGGTGGCCTAGGAGGTGAATGCTGGGTAGTGAGTGAATTTCATGATGGCTCCTGATCCAGAGGGAAAGGCTGTGGGTGGGCTGGCCCAGTTCCTGGCAGCCTGGACCCTACAGGAGCCACTTGGAATCTCACGGGCCTGTGAGGTGACTACGGGCTGGAGGGTTGATGGCCTCGTCATGGCAGAAACTTCACTCTTTGCAAACAGTAGCGTCCCTGCCACCTGATAGGAATGGGTAATGGCTCTGGGCTCCTTGCCCTCCCCACAGACTGGGAGGATGTTCAGCTGGAGAGCCAACTCCTTTCCTTGTCACTGGTTGGTGACAGTGAACCAAACCTGAGATGACAAAGAGTACTTGCTGATGCCTGCTGTATCCCATCCGCCCTGTTAAGTGGTTTCTACTGTGCACTGTCTTCAACCCTCTCAATGAGCCTGCAAAGTCAGTCTAAGAGTGCCCATTTTACAGAGAGACAAATGAAGGCTGGAGAGTTTTCCCTGGTCTGGAAGGACCTTCCCTTCCATGGGTCTCTCCTAGCTCTGATGGCTACGTTGCCTGAGGTTTCTACTCCACGCTGTGGTGGAGTCCTGGTGTGGTTTCCTTCGTGGGTCAGGGAACGTCACACTCACAGATGCGGGGCTGGTGTCAGGCGTGGGAGCTGAGTTCATCCTACAATGGCACAAATGGGTGTTGGGCACCGAGGGATCAGTCATAGTGGCCCAGAGCCTCATGTGCTCATGGGGGTGTGACATTCATCTGTGCATCAGTCTACTGATGAGTTTATAGCTAAATGCGGTGTTGGGGAGTGAAGCCTGGACGGAGGAGGTGGGTCACTGGGGGCATGTCCTGCAGGGTCTGTCTCCTTCCCTCCTCTCTGATCTCTGTGTTGCTGTCATGCCGCAAGCTTTGGAGCCAGCTGATTAAGGACCGAAACCTCTACAAACTGGGAGCTGAAAGAAAGCTTTCCTGCTCTAACTTGCGGGTGTCGGGCATTTTGTTCCAGCAGTGAGTGAGACACATCCTTGCAGTACCAGGCAGGCTGTAGGCGGTAGGCGGCGGGGACTTCAGAGGCCAGAATTTCTTTCCTTCTGCTTTCTGTGGCAGGAGTGGGGAGGTGTGACAGGAAATGCAGGTTTCAAAGACTAGCGTGCTCTTTGCTGGTCCCATTTGCTTGCGAAAGGCTGCAGGAGACAGGGGACGAAGCCACAGAACTGGATCCTGGTTGTTATTCTGCAATTGCTGACTGGGACAGGGTGGGGGGACAAGGTGTATGTGTGCCCACTCCCGTTACTCATTCCAACTTGATTTCTTGTTCACCTCAGATTTTGCAGTGCCCTTCTCTTCCTGCAGGTGAGAGTGGAAATTGGAAGGCAGAACCTGTGGTGGTGAGGCCTGAAAATTGCCTATAATTTCCAAATGTGAGAGAGAGAGAGAGAGAGAGAGAGAGAGAGACAGGTTTATAAAGATTACTGTGTGATTCTGCTATGTTGTGGGAAAATTAATCCCGAGGCCTGAGTCCTTCCACCCTCTTTAAGATGGTGCTTTCTTAAGACTGTGAACATGATGTGTCCATTGCAACTCCTTGTACTTAATTTTGCATACTACTTTGGGACTTTTACATTAAGCTTACTTAGCCAATGTTACTTGCTTTGGACTAACATCAGTGTCAGGCTTTATTTCCCTGGGGCAGGAATGGAAAACATGCTTCATTTTGTGTGCCACCTCAGCTAGTTGGTGGTGCCCACCTGGAACTCTAAGTTGGGAAGAAATCTGTGACCAAGATCAGACACAGCAGAAAATCGTGTTATGATTGATTAGCAATGCCTGCCATGGGCATGGGAGAAAGAAGTGTGGGTACCTGTGCCATCGCCTATCTAGAAGATAATAAAATTCCCCTGTTTCTGCCTGTCCAATCTGTAGTCCTCAGACCTTTAAAATGAAAGGCTCCATTACACTCGCCTAGCATAGTGCTCCATCCAGGATGGACTCACTTCTCTCCAGCTTCCAGAGCAAACATCGCACAAAACACAGAGCAGCTCCCTGATGCACAAGCAGCGCATGTGGCTCTTCCAAGACTGGACCTCATTTTCCTCCCTCATCTCATCTGTGACCCTCCCGCTCCTGCACAGGCACCTCACCATCTAGACGTGGCGAGCTTTTGCTGTGTCCTAAACTCAGTGCCCTTTTCTGCCTCCTTGGATTTGCACATGTTCTTCCCTTTGCCCGGAACAGCTTTCCCATCTCACCCTTTAAGATTCAGCTAGCATGTCACTTCCTCTATGGTTTCTTCCCTGCTATCCCCAGCCCATCAGTGCCACCATCATCTTTTCCCAGACCATGTGGACATACAGACAGACGTCCAAAGGCACAGCAAGCTGTTTCCCACCAGACCGTCAGCCATGCAAGGCAGGGTCTGCTCTGTGATGCTGTAGCCCAGAGCTGTCCTAGGCCTTTGGAAGGGGCTCCATGAAGGTTTGCTGAGTGAATCAATATGAGAATGAATGAACTCCAGGTTGTGCTGTAAAGTGACTTGAGTTTTGAGTCTCGTTTGTTCCAGCCTGCCAAGGACATGACTTAAATCGCCCTTGTAACGAGAGAAGAGGAGGAAGAGTGGTGATTAAATATGCCTGATAAAACTTCTCTATTTCATGTTTGGAATAAGAAAGGGAAAACTGAGATAAAACAGTGCTTGTTTCAGACCTGAGCTGCCTTCTCCAGTGGGGCCACATCACTAATCCTCCCTGGGGGAGCGCAGGGTTTGGGGGGTAGCACTGAACTGGTGCTGCCACAGAGGCCAGTGTTGGGGTAGCAGAAGGACCAAGGCTGGTGAGGCCTTTGCTACTGGGGGAGAGTATGATGGTCCCACAGAGGAGCCAGCCCAAGCCAAGCTTTGGAGGAAAGGTGGGGGTTTGTGGGTGGGGAGGCTGCTCCTGGCAGGGCACAGCACAGGTAGGCCATCAGCCATGCATAAGCTGCAGGGGAATGTCTGGTACCTCTTCCTCTGCCAGCTCCCCAGCTCCGTGTGCCTAGACACAGAGTTCACTGGGTGGTTGACCTTACTTTCCCTTGGTGGCTTGTGTGTCATGTGGCGTCTTCTGGAAGTGACTGAGGCTGTAAATTTCCTTACAGAGTTGGCTGTGGCCCTGTCTCATCCTCTCCCTGGAAGGTTAGGGAAGGAGGCGATCTTAGTACATTTTCTGATGCTATAAAAACATCTGAGAATAGAAGTTTATTTGGCTCATGGGACTGGAGTCTGGGAAGTTCAAGAGCATGGCGCCGGCATCTGCCCAGCAGCTGGGGACCTCTTTGCTGCTTTGTAACATGGCAGAGGGTGTTGCACAGAGAGTCAGAGCAAATGTGGCAGAAATAGCCCTCGTTTATAACAAATCCACTCACTCAGAAACAGGACCCAGTCACCCACAAAGATTTCATTTCTCAATACCGCTGCCCCAGTTTGCTACACATGAGCTTTAGGAGGACACATTTCGGCCACAGGAGAGGTGACCTCTCTCAAAGCACCATTGTAGCCACCAGCCTTCTCATCTCCTAACCAGAAAGGGTAGATCTTAAGAAGCACAGTCAGGGATGGAAGGACGTTCTTGGGTCCCCGGATCTAGGGAGAGGAGGAGGTCAGGCCACCCCAAGTGTTCCCAGATGCCTTCCTCCATCTCTTCTTGCAAGACTGACCTGGTGGAGGCTGCCTTCTAGGACTAAGGAAGTGTGACCCCCCAACATCCCCCCCCCTAAGGCAAGAGGGCTTCTTTTCATCTTTGCCATCATAATCATCATCCTCTTCTGGCTCTGGCTAAGTCCCTGTAAGGTGCCTTGTACCACATTCTGGCATTTATGTTGTCCTCTTTTTCAGATCTCAGTAGAGAGATAAGACCAAGAGTGAAAGTTAAAGAATGCACCATTTGTGTATAATCTGATGCTATTTGGGAAACAGATATGTCCTTGAGAATTTGTTCAAAACAAACTTTAGTCATAAAGCCAGGCCTGGTGGCGCACACCGGTAATCCCAGCACTCCGGGAGCATGAGGTGTGAGGATTGCAAGTTCAAGGTCAGTGTGGGTAATGTAGTAATTTAGCAAGACACCGTGTCAAAAAAAAGATTCAGTCATCAATAGTTTGGCCTGACTAAAAGGTTTGCCAGGCTCAGTTCCATATGCTGTTCCACAAAGCAGCACTGCTTAATGGAAACATAATGTGAGCCACGTCTATAATTTAAAAATTTCTAGTAACCATATTGAAAAAAGTAAAGAGAAGCCAGGTGTGGTGGTGCACACCTATCATCCCAGCATTCGGGTGGCTGAGTCAGGGAGGTGATAGTTGGAGGACAGACTGGGCTACGTACCAAGTTCATGGCTGGCTGGACTACATAGTATGACCCTGTCTCAAAAAGAAACCAAAAGAAAAAAGAAAGGTAAAAGAAACAGGCGAAGTAAGTTTTAATAATACATTTTATTTAATAAGTTATATTCAACATCATATCATTTCAACATGTAATCAACATCACGATTTTTTTTGTCTTGCAGGGCTGGACATAGAACCCAGGGCTTCCCACATGCAGTCCAGGGGCCCCAGCCGAGAGGCTGGCTTAGGAGCATGCTGAGGGAGTCCTGGACCATGTCTGTTTTTACACAGTACTTGGTAAACATGAAAAAGTAGAAAATATAATGTGGTGGACTTATAATTGTGGTCAATTTGAGCTGGAACTTCCAGCTGGACTGAGTTGGTTGGTTCTGGGCGTAGAGGATCCACCTGAGGATTGTTGCCGACACAACATAAAGCAGAATGGGAGCAGAAGATAGTTGCGGGCTGTTTCCCAGGAGAAGCTCGGCTGTGGCTGGTTCTCCTGAAGGGAACTTGGCTGTTCTCGTCGAAGAAGGAGCTCTGGGCCTTGCTGCCATTGAGGATGGCCTGCTGTTGCTTTGGGGGAGCTCTGGTCTTCATCTTTGCTGCGAGTATTGTATCCTGGTTCCAGTAAAGATTTCTTCAGCCATCATCTGCAGACATGGACGTACATGGGACAGTGCCGTGGGCTCCCAGCCCTTGATTGGATCTTTCGGGTCTCCAGTGCATAGGTAGATATTTGGCACTCTTCCTGCATTTGGCATATGGGTGAATGTTGTAACTTATAAATGTCCTGTATTAAGTCTGCTCTTTTGCAAACCATTGGCTTTAGAAAGGTAACTAATACATACAATAGTAAAAATTTTAATTTTTGGAATAGGTAATATGTTCACATAGTTAAAAGAAAAAGGTTTATAGTGAAAAATCTTTTTTAATTCTTCTCTTTGTGGCTACTATCTCCCACCTTTACCCAGCAACCACTTCCATTTGTTCATTTAATAAATTTTAATTTCTTTTGAAAATGCAAGTTAGTTAAAAACTCTCTCACTTTCTCCAATTTTTTAAAGCCTGATGTGTGCACTTTCCCCCTACACACTATACTAACTGGAGCTCTTTCTGGCTGAGAACACAAGAGCCTCTTCATTTTTCAAATTTCAATATAAGTGCTCGGTGCCTTGTTAGGGGGATCAACCATAAGACTGTAATTTGTTGAAACAATGCCCATTGGTGAATGTTTCTGTTTCCCACCCTTGGCTATAATAAATTATGCTGCAGGGAATAACCTTGCAAACATATCACTTCACATGTTTGCGAATCTATCTGGAGGGTAAGTTCTTAGGAGTGGGGTTACTGGGTAAAAGTAAATGCACTGTCTCTTGGTAGACGTTACCAAATTACCCTCTGTGGGTTCTCCTGCCACCAACCTGTGAGAGCTTAGTTCTCTACAGCATCTCCAAATAAAGAGGGAGGGGTGTGAAACTTTTGGCTCTTGGGCAGCTTGCTAGGTAAACAGTGTAGTTTATTTCTGTGTAGTTTTCATTTGCATTTTCCTTATTATAGATAAAGTTGAGCATCTTCATATATTTATGGGTCATTTATAAATTTTTTAGTGCATCCATTTGTTATAATCTTAAATAAAAATCAATTTGTAATAGCTTGCACATTTTAGGGATTAGTCCAGAATCTCTGATGTTATAAATATGCCCCCCTACTTTTTCTTGCATGTCATTCTTTTTTCTATTTAGAAGTTTTAATTAGTCAAATTGATGTCTTTTCTTTTGTGACTTCTGGAATTTGAGTAGTCTTGGTTGGAGATGTCATCTGTGGCTGTATAGAAATTCTGTTGTTTTCTTCCAGTCATTTAATGGTTTTGTATATTTTATTTTTAAATCTTTGATCCCTTTGGAGTTTATCCTGGTACCTGGCAAGGGGTAGGGATCTGAAATAGGAAAGAAGAGCTGATGATCTGCAACAGGCATTTTTATTTTTCTTCCACAGCTGCTCCAAACACCTGGCAGCTGGTGCAACTACAGTAAGCACCCATGGCTGCTCTGGGAGATAACTGCTTTGGCTGCGGCAGGCCTCAGGCATGGACTTGTCCCAGGTGACTACCCTGCAACCTCTCTGGGTGACTCTGCCCCTCTGCAGCCTTTCCTCCCCTACCCGTGACCAAACAGTAAGCCCAGCACTGCTGAGCATGCACAATCCTACCTTTTGTCCTCACGAGCAACCTCTCCATATCCTTAGTGGGTTCAGTCTCTGTACTCTTCCCCCTTATGCTGCAGCACAAGTCTTAATGAAGTCTCTTCTGGGTGTATATTTTTGCCTATTTGTGATTTCTCTGTTGTGTAGACTGTGCTGAGCTGGTGCACTAAGAGGGGGTTGCTGCTTGCTCTAAGTGGCAAGAAGGACTGCTAACACTAACAGAGCTGCTAGCTGCCAGCATTCAAAGTCTAGGGCTGTTAACATTAACAGAATTACACTTTGCCAATCTGTGATTTCTATATGAATTGAGCAAGAACCCCCAGCTGATTAGTAACATCTTGGAAGCCAGTATGGGGGACCCTTCCCCGCCTTAGAGGGCCTAGAAGACGATGCTGATGGTCATCATTTGTGGGGAAATGGCTCAAGAGCAGGCTCATGTCTGATTTCTGTCTTACGTGCAGCAGAGAGATGACACTATGCAGTGACAGATCTTTGTCCAGATGGCCATCTTGTTGATCCCATACCATTTATTGACTCATCCATGTTTCCTCCACTGATCGGAGATGTCACATTTATCACATCCTCAATCCATGTGTGGCTACATCTATTTTTTACATTTTCTGTTATGTTGGCATATTTATCTGTGTATATACAGGTGACACTTTTAATTATTGGGACTAGGTAGCGTGCACTTTTGATAGTTCTTCTTTTTCCAGAGTTTCTACTGGTATTTCGTTTGTTTTTCTGTATGAACTTGAGAGTCGTTTTGTCTACTGCCCCTTCTCCCCTATGCACCCTCCAATTCTGTGGGTGTTTATAGACCACTATTTCATAATACAAATTCTACAATGAGATTGCTTGTGTCTAAATCCAAATTGCCATATTATCTGTGAGTGGTTAGATATCTTAATTTTTTTTAAATTCAAGTTCCCTGAAGCATTCATAAGGCACTCTGTAGTAAGAACAATAACATAAAGAACTCAGCTAACAATTATTTAATGAGAAGTCCAGAAGCAGGGAGACTCTAGCTGCAGCCTCCTGCACTGAGCTCTGCCAGCTCTGAGGTTCCCTCAGCTCTGCTCCTGGGATGTTACCACTCAGCATCATTTGATGGATGCAGTGTCTATGGGCGACACATTCAGATATGGTTGCTGGGGCTTCTCTGCAAGGTGGTCCTTTCCCAGCGATCCTCCAGCAGTGAGGAGTCTTGTCTCATTGGTCAGAATCACATATCCAAAGCCCAAAGGACCACCATGACTGGCCAAGAGGAATCAGACCTGCCTCTTGGCTGGCCACACTGGTAGGGGTGGTACCTGACGTCCTTGGCATCTGTAGCTCAGAGGGCAGCAGGAGGGTGGAATGGTGTCTGGCCTTCCCCCTTGGGGCAGGCCTGTGGTGGGTTGATGAGTGTCTTCTCAGCAGCAGCTCCAGGGTCTGAGGTTACCTCTGGCTCCATGGAAACTTCCAGGGCTCCCTCCTCTGGCTCCTCACCCCAATACCTGCAGCAGTTTCCCCCCTCTCCAAGTCAGTGTTTCTCTGTGCACCCCTGTGCTACTGCCCGATTCCAGGTGTAGGGCCCTCCACGAGTATCAGGTACTCAGGTTGCTCTTCCTATGGCCTTGCCTTGCCTGGAACAACTGTGTTCTCTGTCTCTGTCCTCTGCCAGGGAACGCCTCTCTTGAGTTAGTCTGAAGCACCTCCTTGATGAGTGAGTGCAGTGACTTGCATCATGGAAGCTCTGCAAATCTGTGCGGCACCAGCGAGAAACCACTGTGGCGCTAGCATAGCATCTCCTTCCCCCTTCCCCTGAGTGCCCTGTACTCCCTGTACCCCACACAGAGACTGGTGTGTGATTGACAGCCAACTGGTAACTGATTTGTCCTGAAGAGTCCCAGCAGCAGGAGGCTGAGTGAGTTGGGGGCTAACCAGGCTGCAGCCTCTGGTCAGCTTGTCTTGGTGGGTTGGCCTCACTTCCTGTGAGTTCACTAGCACAGGTCCCACAGAGGAGGCCCTTTAATGGAAGGCAGAGAGGCCAGAGTGCTCAGGCTCTGGCTCCTTAGGTCAGGTGGGGATGGGAGCAAGGCCTGCCGGGTGCGTGTCCCTTGCTTCCTGTGCCTCCCACCTGGGATCCAGTTTAGAACAGACCTGGGACCGGCCAGTGTTCCTACCAGGCTCCTGCTTGAGGGGCATTTCCTCTGAGCCTGCTTTGTGCCAAGCCGCAGTGAGGATATCTCACTAGGTATAGCACCCACCTTTATTCATTACCTAAAGCCAAGGAGAAAGCCAGGGGTTTAACTCACTTTATCTCTTTTTACGTCATGGCATCCCCAGGAAGCAAATGTTACTCTCCTTTTGGTCTCACTTGGCACTTCTCTTTGCAGCGAAGAGACCTGGGTTCCAAGAGGTTCAGTTACCTCACAAGTCCAGGGGCTGAGAGAGAACTCAGCCATATGCAAGAGGCGAGGAGCAGCTGACTGGTGGGTCTGGGGGCAAATCCAGAAGGTGGAAGGTGATGTCCACATTTTCCGCAGCTGGTCACTGGACGCTGCTTGGGTCCAGGCCTCTCCCGTGTTAGGCATTAACCCTTTGGTTACTAACCTGTTGGGGGGAGGTCCAGAGGGCCCGGGGTAGGGGCTGGGTCAGAGAGTACTGTAGTAGTCGACACGTGACCAAGCAGTATAGCTGCGTGAGTGACTGGGGAACTGACAGGTCACAGTTTTCACGGGGGGCAAGCTGTTTGCACACTGCTGCTTCCTTGGCTGACACATGGACTGATTCTTCTTCTCATTTGGCTCCCAAAAGGCTTGGTAATGGAACTGAAGAAATCTGAATGAATTGTCTGATACATCATGACTAAGCTTGCAGTGTGCCAGTGTCCCCCAGGAATGGCCCGTGGATGAGGGCCTGGGGTGCCAGGACTTTGCATACGGGAGGCCAGGCGCAGGGAGAGCTGCCGCTTAGCTTCTCTGGGTCCCGGAGGTGCTCACAGGGATTGTCCATGACTGCGTGGTGTCAGCCTGTTGGCTTGCTGGCTGAGGGGTGGTGGTACAGTTTGGTGGTCTGCCTCAGGGGTACATGACAATCGGGTCACATAGCCCACTTCGCTTTCATGTAGCTTTGGTTACTTCCAAGTTCTGCTACTGATTCCGTTTTGACTTCCCGTGAAGCTCCATCTCTTAAACTTTCTTCAATATTACAGGATATTTTTCACTTCGTTTCCAGTATTTCATATCCATTTCAAGTATGCTCAGGGAGCCACTCATCTTTTTGCCCCCTGCCTCTACTTCCCTTCTGTCTCCTTCCCGCTTCTCGTCTTCCCAAGGGAGATGCTCTCAGTTGGAGCAACAGTTCTTCCTCTGACTTTACATCTAGATCCTTTTACCTGGCTGAGCAGTGAATAAAAAAATTTTATTTTATATCCTAGCTGACAGATACTCTCTTAAAATCTGCTGCCCAGAGTAAGGCAGCAGCTCAGAGCTTTTATTGAGCTTGAACTTTGTGCCCCGTATTTCGCTTTCTTTGAATTTCTTTGATTCTTGCAATAACTTTTTGATGTTGATATGCTCATTACCATCCATTTCATAGGCAAGACACTGAGACTCTGGAAGCCTAAGTACCTTCCTTCCTCTAAGCTGCAAATGATGGAATCTGGACTCTTCAGCCTTCTGCTCTGCTACTCAGAGCATGGCTCTTAGACCTGCAGCGTGAGTAGGCACTGGGGCCTGTGCGATTTGCTGACTTTCGGGCTCCCACCCAGGCCTGTTGAATTGGAAACCAGCTGATGGGCAGGTACATTCAATACATTCAAGTTGGAGAAGCCGTGGCTCAGTGTCCCTTTCTTTCAGTTGACTCTGCCTTAATTCGAGTTTGAAGGTCACAGCCCCCACCCTGCCCTAAGTGGCCTTGTCCCCAGGTCCATCCATCCTGAGTGATCTCTTCCATCAGGAGGCGCATCTGTTAGATTGAGGCTGTGATGGTGAATTTTGTGTGTCAGCTCAGCTGGGCCATGGGACTTAGATGCTTGGCCAAATATCATTCCAGATATTTCTGTGAGGGTATTTTTTTTAGGTGACATTAACATTGAAATGAATATACCTCTGGTAAAGCAGATTATTCTCTATAATGTGATGGGTTTCATCCAATCAGTCGAAGAGGGGTTTCTGCTAGAAGTTGGGCTTCAGGCTTGACCTGCAGCTCCTTCCTGGTCGCTAGCTTGCTAGCCAGCCCTGCAGATTTTGCACTTGTCAGCATCTGTAATTATGAGAGCTAATTTCTTAAAAACCTCTCTCTTTTTTTCCCTTTCTTTTCCCTCTTTTCCTCCCTACACATGAACACACACACACACACACACACATGCACGCATACCCACTATTGGTTCTCTTTCTCTGGAGAACCCTAATTGCTACAGATAGGCAAGCACCAGTCAGGGAATTTTCTATGTCATACCTAATCACCCAGCTGAGCCACTAGTTGAGGCCTGCTATTACACTGGCTGGAGTGGACAGTGTGAGTTAAAGAGTGGAAGAGTCCCCTGTCCCTCCAATATTCTCTCTACCTATTCTTGAAATTCTACCACTATTTTTGAGGTCTTGTATTCTTCTTTAACAATGTCTGAGGAAAAGGCTCCCACACTCGCTCTCTTACACCTGCAGCTCCTGGGCTTGACGGTGATGCCGAGTCCCCAGCAACATTTGATGTGGACAGTTGACCTGTTCCCAGGGATGGACGAAGTACCATGTCTAGGAAGCCTTAGTGCTGCTCCCCCACCCCTCAGTTTTGATTGCTGCTCCAAGCCTCACCTATATAAAAATTCCAAACCAACCCCTGGCCTGGCCTAAGCCGCTTGGGCTAATTGGGTCTCTTCTCTGATTTTCACTTCAGGCACACTCAGCCCTGCCTCCCCCCAGGTGATCTGGGAGCACAAGGAAAGGCGGGAGGTCACAGAAGTATAGAATCCCTTTCTCTGGAAGCTTTGGAACCACTGAGCTGCTGGTTTGCTTGAACACAAGTCCTAAATCAGGTGACTTTGCTTGAGAACTTTGATCCTAAACTTGATATATTCTAGTTTGCTGCCCTGGGACGTGGGTGAAACAGGGTCCTGTTCCCTAATAGACCTGAATCAATATTCTGGACAGGAGCCTTCCAGAGGATTGTGAGCTTGGGTGCTTATTTTGCTGCTAAGCCTCAGAGGGTCCCAAGCCATAAATGTTCCATCTTACACTTCACTTCTGCAATGGTTAATTTTATGTGTCAGCTTAGCAGGGCCATGGTGCCTGTATATTTGGTGTGGTGCCCATATATCTATGATGTATATCTTGCTAGAAAGATATATAGCTTGCATTATATCTCACTAGATAGAAAGCATCTTATATCTAGGTGTCCCCCTAAAGCCTAATATATTCATAGGTGGGACTTTGGGGAGGGGATAGGATCATGGGGTGTGATACTCATCAGTTTATTGCTAACTATGATATTGGGAGGTTAATGCTCTAGGAGGTGGGCTGCTGGAGGCCTAGCCTGCAAGCGTGTCCCCCTCCCTCTGCCCTTGATTTCTCTCTGCTTTTTGTCATCATGTCGTGAGCTGTTTCTCCTCTGCCATGCTCTGCCATGCCATGCTGCCTTGCAGCCAGCCTATTATGGGCGGAAACCTCCACAAACTGTGAGCCAAAATAAACCTCTCCTTCTTCAAGTTGTGGTTGTTGGGTATTTCATCCCAGAAATGAAGAAAGCAACTAAGACAGCATCCAACCTTTTTTTTTTTTTTTAAGGTATTATGTCAGAGGAAACAAGAAAAAACCCTCAATAATCATTCCTATTCTCTTTTTAGGAATAGTTTCCCAACTTTGGTGCGGGGAAACCCAAGTCCACACATAGCATGGCAGTGACAGTGAACTAAGGAGACCAAAGATAGACTTCAAGGCAGTTGAATCAGCTGAAATGTGCAGAACAGAATGGTGTAGAGAGAAAAGTGTGCAGAGTTAGGGACAGATGGGCTGCAGATGTAGTTCAGGGGTAGAGCACTGGTCTAGAATGCATGAGGCCCTGTGCTCGATACCCAATACCGCCAGAAAAAAAAAAAAAGATTGGGGACAGAAGTCCAAATGTTTTATACCTTAAAACATCAAAGACTGAGAGCAGGACTGAATAGACACAAGGCAGGGATATCTAGGTCCTTCCAGAGTGTGGCTATGGTAGAGGCCTGAAAGCCTAACAGAGATAGAAGAGGTTGATGCGTGGGGACATTGGAGCTTTGACCCATCTGCAGTGTGGAGATCCCCTAATGCCCCATTAACATGCTATGCATCCAGATGAGAGAGCAGAAGTCAAAAGATTAAAGAAAAATATGATCATAATAAATGAACAGACGGGAACTCTCAAAAGGAAGAAACATGAAAACGTTTTAAAAAACAGATGTAAATTATAAAACTAAAAAGCACAATTATTAAAAAGAAAATTTCTCTAGATAAGATTAATGTAAAAAGGAGATAGCAGCGGGAAAACAGTAAACTAAAGGGTACATTGAAAGTATTAATCTGAAGTATATTAATCTGAAGAACAGAAAGAAAAGAAATTAAAGAAGGTTGACCAGAGCCTCAAAGACTAGTAAGAAAATATCAAATTAATTTACATGTTTATAGTTTGAGAGCTTTAAGGGAAAATAGGGAAATTCTCAAATTCCCTTTCTCCACCTGGCTGCCCCAACTTTCCCTCCCTTCTGTCCATGTGGCCAGGCCTCTCCAGAGGGCAAGCAGAGCTGATACCAAACATGGTGGTAGAGAAGAGGGTCATCCTTCAAAGCATAGACTCCTTTCCCTATAACACAACCCTGTTGTTATTCTTGGCTTTCGGTCTGCCCTGCTCTAGTACAAGCAGGATGTATTTCAGCCAACTTTCTGGTTCACATCCTTCTTCAGTGGGTGTGGTGTCCACTGGGAAATCATAAGATCTATTGACCAGGGAGTTGTTCAGCCACTGGTAATATTTGAGGTCTCTGTAGTTCATGTTTATGTTTCATTTGATCTTCATGATAAATCTTCTGTGGGAGGAGCTCACATCATTCCTCATTTAGAGATAGGAAAACTGAGGCTCAGAGCCCTCTGGTCACCCATCACCAAGCGCAGGTGACCTGGGGATGCAGAGGCAGGTAAGCCACCTGGACAGATGTGGGGCCTGCACACAGAGGGTGCTAAGTCAGCACATCTTCCAGCCTGCTGCTTCTGTCTCATGAGTCAAACCATTTCCTGAATAGTGATTCTGGGCTGGGCACTCTGACGGGAGCACAAGGGGTCATCTGCTCAGCTACATCATTCCTCCTTCCCAAAGGCTTACACTTACCTCTGAGAGCTAGAGTTCTGTGTGAAATGGTAGCCCACATCATTAGGCCCAATTGGTGTTGCTGGGGGAAAAGCAAAACCTCAAAGACAAGCTAGCATGTTAGAAGCAGGTAGGATTTCTACTGGTTTCTGCAGGAAGAGCAGCCCATGTTTGTGTAGGCAGGACATGGGACACAGTTTTAAGGAGGAGGAACATCTGGACATGGGGAGTAGTCTGGTGGAGCCAAGGGGAAAAGAAGGGTAGCGTGGGTCTTTGTGCAAGAGAAATGCTGAGTTATGGAGGGATCTTGTAAGGTGGGTCCTATCATGTGGAGAGAGAAGACTAGAAAGGTGAATGTTTATGGAAGGTCCTCTTCCTTGGGCTGCTGATTTCACAGTGTTATCACTTGCCTCAAGGCCTCAGCCTCAGCTTCAGACTGTGTTTTCCAGAGTCCAGCTGACACTTGCCCATGTCCTTCAGGGCATCTCTGGGCCCCTTTGCGATGGGAAGGAGACCCCAGGATCTGGGGCAAGCAGCATAAGTGCATTCTCAGGACCATGCAGTCAGGGCCCTGCTGTCCTCTGACCATTCCTCCCACCACATCTTCTACCACTGCCGCCTTCACTCACTAAGTGTCCGTCACACTGGTCTTCTGCTAGTCTCTCTGGCATACCCATCTCTTCCTGGTGTGTGGCCTTCACAGTGGCTGTTCTGTCTGCCCAGGGTGCTTTTCTTCTAGCTCAGTATGTAGCTTCTTGTTTCTCATCCTTCAGTTTCACCCCAGAGTGGCCTTCTATGATCCATCCTTCTGAAATAGGTCCCTTCTTACTTCCTAGCTCTCTCTGTTACAGCATACTGTTTTCTATTACCTTGAAAGTACTTACAATCTATTGTGATTTCTCGACCCACTATTTCTTTATCCCTTGTAGAATATAAGCCACATGAGAGGATGGATTCAGTGTATCTCATTATCCACTGAGAATGTATAGGGCACAGTAGCTCCTCAGTCAACATTTGCTGAGTTGATGGATGAATACTATTTCTCCCCAAATCTAGTTTGTATCTAGAATGTCCCCCAAAGTATCGTGCGTTTAGAGGTGGGGCTTTTAGAAGGTGTTTGGATCATGTGAGTACTCTGTTCATCAGTGGATTGATCTATTGATGAATTCATAGCTAAATGTGTTATAAGGGGTTGGGGCCTGGTTGCAAGAGGTGTGTCACTGGGGGTGTGCCTCTGGAAGTATATTTCCCTCCCTGGTCCACCCTTTTTTGCTTCCTGGCTGCCATAGTGAGCGGCTTTCCTCTGCCATGATGTTCCTGACGATGGACTGAATTCCCCAAATCGTGAGCCAAATTAAACCACTCCTTTAAATTGTGGGTGTCAGGTATTGAGTTTCAGTGACAAGGAAGTTGACTAATACAGGTTGGAAGGTTTGTAGGCCTCCTGAAATCAGAGGCAAATTTCTATATTTGTGTTCTTTTCCCTGAGACATAGGTTGGTAATAATCATTAGCATTCTTCAGCAAATACTTCTGATTCACATCTTCTGGGCAAAGAGTAGAATTGAGCTTCTGTGGCCCTTTTGAAATTAAAATTGTCCCAGGACTTTTTTTGGCCTCTGAAATGTGAATGGGAGTGATGTGCATCTTTTGTGAGCAGATGTGTAAGAGCCTTTGTGTGAGTTACCAGATCCCTTCCCTCCGTCTGGTACTCATGGACTTACAGGCTGAGATTGGGTCTTTAACAGTATAGGTCTCTGAGTGACTTCAGTGACAGCTCCCGTGACCCATGCCAGATGTACAGGAGCTGGAAGTAAACTTCGTTTGTGTTAATCCATGGTGATTTTGAACTTGTTTGTTACCACACACAGCCTACCTCATCTTGACTGACATTTTCATTATATTCTCCGAGGAGGATATTAGACAAGCAAGGTCAAGAACCACAGGCGCAGGAGTCATCTGGGGTGGTGTGGATGCATAGGGAAGGTGAAACTCATGTTTGGTAGATGACTCATGGGGTACCATTGGGTGACATCCCTGGGTGGGAGCTTTACATATGTTATTACATGAAACCAACAAGCCTGCAAGGCAGTATGAGTCCCATTTTATAGATGAAGTGGAGGCTCAGAAAGTTTTTCAGCATTGCTGCTCAGAGTATGGTCTTTAGGCCAGTAGCGCTGGTGTACCTGAGAAGTTTTTAGAAATGCAGAATCTTGGGCCCCTTTGCAGTCCTACAATATCAAAATCTGTATTTTGACAAACTCCCCAGGTGATTTCTGTGACATTAATGTTTGAACATGTCATCTTGGAGGACTCATCTGGTATCAGCTAGCTAGTGCCTCGATAGGGGACCAGGGCAGCCATCATTCAAGAGATAGGAATAGTCCCCATCATACCTCTCTGCCCCTCCCTTGCCAGAACAGTGGGAACCAGGAGTGCAGGACTTGGGTTGGGTACCTGCTCTCTCTCTTAACCTGTGTTCCCTGGCTTCTCTGGCAGGTATATCCTCAACTATTTTGAGTGTTTGGTGGTAACCAAAGCTGTTTATTGACTCAGAGAACTACCCAGACCCTGCATGTAGGATGTGTTTTTCTTTCAGCTGTAGATCTACTGGGTAAATACCAGTAGTGGGCTGAGGTGAATCTAACATGGTGTCCACAGTGGGAAGATCTCCCTGCTGGGATAGCTACAGTGACTGCAGAGCTGGGATGATTTCCTGAGAATAGCAAACATGTGGCTTGGTACCTCTGTGATGACAAGTGGGGCCCTCTTGGCATTAAGCTTGATATCTGCTCAGACCTTAAAGGGCCCTGGCGCTGAACCCTCCAGAAGATCCCCATAGTGTCTGGTTCTGCCAGTGGCCTGAGCCAAGGTCTTGGTACCCTGTAGGTGCCTGCCTCTGCTGCCAGGGCTGAGCGATGCTGTTCTGTTATCAGGCTGTTGATGAGGAAATGACCAGGAAGCTGCAGACAGGGCCAAGGCTGAGCATCTAGGGAGGAAGATTCCAACAGCCCACGGCTTTCAGCGCCCTTATCAGTTGGTTGCATTCATTTCCATGGAGCCACAGCTGAGATGCTGAGGAAATTGGGGCTCTTGAGCAGAGGAGCATCGTTTGGCCTCTCCTCACTGGAATCACCAGTCTGTTCTCAGCTCTGCTTTCTCCAGATATTTCGATTTTCCATGAAAAAGGCTAAGATCTGGTTATCCATTCTGCTAAGAGAGAAATCTTATATTACAGAGCGATCAATTAATTCAACAAACACATGTTGATTATTTATGGAGAACCAAGCACTGGTAACAGGAAAAATCATGAAACATTTTGCATTTATGTAGGCTCAGGCTAGGTCAGATATAAAGAATAAAATAACAGTGCCTGTCTCCAGTTGCTGTGATGGTTGAGGTGCACAGAGCATGCTCTCTGGTGTGGGTGGTTTAGAGCTTTGGCTGAACACATGGATCGAACTCCTGATCTGGCTCCCTCAGAACCACATCTGTGAGGCAGAGATGGCCTGAGCACTGAGTGGGCAGGCTGGGAGGAGAGCTGTGGATTGAGCGCTTATTCTAAGCCCACTGCTGTGTCAGGCTCCTGAGATATGTGGATATTGGAAGGCTGAGTCGGCTGATGCTTGGGGATTAGAGGGCAGGGGCGTTACCTTCCAAGAACCTGATTTACAGTGGTACCTCGGTACACATATGCTTTTGTCTGCCAACAGTTCGGTTTGCAAACAGAAGCATTTGGCCAATTTTGTTTTATTTGCAAACTCTGCATCGAGTGATGAAACCAACCATGACCATCTTTCCCACACAAATGCAAACATGGCCATCTTTTCCAAAATCATAGAACAAATTAAAGTTCGTGAACTGAGGTACCACTGTATTACCGGGGGGAGTGAGTTGCCCAAGGCACTAGAGCTAGTTGGTGGCAGAGTTGGCTGCAGCTTCAGGCCTCCCTTCCCTTTCTGTGTGGACTGGGCATTCACCCCATTCCCCAAGCTGAGCTTCATTTTTGTTTCAATTTGGAAATGTGGCCGCAGAGGGGCCACGGGTGGCAGAGAGGCTCTGCAGGATGGCGGCCAACTCCCTTGCCATGGATAAATGGAGCCCAGACCTCCACTTGGCAAGGCACATACAAACAAAACAGAGAAGTTCTCATCTCTTCTCCTTTCCGCCTGACCCCCCACCCTGACAGATTTATTTTGGAAAGCATCAGGAGGCTAATGGAATCACTTAATTTCCCTGATAATAAATTATCCCAAAGTGCATTAATTGAATGCTTCACAACAAACAGTTTCCTTGCTCGGCCTCCCTCTTAGGTCTATCCTGCTCTGATAGCCCTGCGTCTGCGCCCTATCCCTGGTCCCTGGTTTTCCCTGGCTTGGCCTGGCCTGACTGGTGAGTCTTTTCTCAGTTCTGGGCTTAAGGACAATGACCCGGACAACAGCACTTTCAGGAGGAGCTTATTGAATTGTGTGGCAGAGAAGAAAGTGTAAGGAAGACATTGGTGGGATCAGGATTTGAATCCAGGCCCTGCTACTTTCCAGCTGTGTGACTAGGAAAGTCACTGAATTGCTATTTGTTCAGTTTCGCCATTTGCAAGTGGGGATAATACTGCTCAGCAGGCAGGTGCTGATGTGTTTTAGAGCCAGTGCACGATGTCCCTGACATCGAGTAGGATTTTAGCAAATATCAACTACTGCTTCTGCAAAAAACTAATATTTTCAGTCTAATTTTTTAACATATATTGCATAGAGGGTGAAGGGAGAATGAAGAGAGGGAGGAAGAATGAGATGGAGATGAAAATGGAGCAGAGACTGGAAAAGGGAAGGAAGAGGGGGCAGCTGAGGTGGGCATCCTCAGACCATTGCAGAGATGGCGCGAGCGAGTCTGGCTTTGTCGAATGGTGCAGAAACCCTTCTGGAATCCTGCACACCACAGTCAAGATCCCGTATATTTGCCGGTCTTCCTAGCCAGATGTCTGAGGCGCTACAGCCAGCAGAAGGGCCAGCTGGAATTTGAAGACCTGTCTTGATTCCCTTGCAGATCGGAAGCTGGGTGCCCGTCTGTGCGTTAATAGGAGATTTGGAAGGAATGATGACACTTTCCCCTATGATGTATGACTAATGTGCAGTTGACTGTGGGATACACAGCTGTTAGGTATTTTCAAGGCAAATGACTCCACAAGCGTAAGAAAATAAATAGTTTATGCGATGCAAGGTCTGGCCCTGGTGTTAGTTATAGACAGAAGGCGAGAGTCAGCCTTGCTGAACTTCTGACCTGGATGATGGGGACAGGGTGTCTGTTGGTTCTCAATGTTACTGTCTCTGGGAGGGAACACCTTTGTTCTC